>CAJHNH020005380.1:0-22117 GCA_905116865.2 Candidula unifasciata
TGTGTGTGTCTGTGTCTATTTCCTCATGTATGCGTGTATCTCTGAGTGTGCTAGTGTGCGTCTGTGTGTATGTCTGTCTGCGTGTGTGACTGTGCGTGTCTGTGTGTGTATGTGTGGGTTGTGTATGTCTCTCTATTTGTCTTTTTGTGTGTGTCTATGTGTGTGTGTGTGTGTGTGTCTGAGTGTTTGTTTCCGTCTGTGTGTGTCTGTGTGATTCCTATGGCTGCGTGTGTGTGCTTGTGTGTGTTTATGTATATGTGTGTGTTTGTGTATGTGCGTGTGTTTGTAGGTGTGACTGTGTCTGTCTGTGTTTATGTATGTATGTATGTATGTATGTATGTATGTATGTATGTATGTATGTATGTATGTATGTATGTATGTATGTATGTATGTATGTATGTATGTATGTATGTATGTATGTATGTATGTATGTATGTATGTATGTATGTATGTATGTATGTATGTATGTATGTATGTATGTATGTATGTAGTATGTATGTATGTATGTATGTATGTATGTATGTATGTATGTATGTATGTATGTATGTATGTATGTATGTATGTATGTATGTATGTATGTATGTATGTATGTATGTATGTATGTATGTATGTATGTATGTATGTATGTATGTATGTATGTATGTATGTATGTATGTATGTATGTATGTATGTATGTATGTATGTATGTATGTATGTATGTATGTATGTATGTATGTATGTATGTATGTATGTATGTATGTATGTATGTATGTATGTATGTATGTATGTATGTATGTATGTATGTATGTATGTATGTATGTATTGTATGTTATGTATGTATGTATGTATGTATGTATGTATGTATGTATGTATGTATGTATGTATGTATGTATGTATGTATGTATGTATGTATGTATGTATGTATGTATGTATGTATGTATGTATGTATGTATGTATGTATGTATGTATGTATGTATGTATGTATGTATGTATGTATGTATGTATGTATGTATGTATGTATGTATGTATGTATGTATGTATGTATGTATGTATGTATGTATGTATGTATGTATGTATGTATGTATGTATGTATGTATGTATGTATGTATGTATGTATGTATGTATGTATGTATGTATGTATGTATGTATGTATGTATGTATGTATGTATTTATGTATGTATGTATGTATGTATGTATGTATGTATGTATGTATGTATGTATGTATGTATGTATGTATGTATGTATGTATGTATGTATGTATGTATGTATGTATGTATGTATGCATGTATATATGTATGTATGTATGTATGTATGTATGTATGTATGCATGTATGTATGTGTGTGTATGTAGGTGTGTGTATGTATGTGTGTAAATATGTGTGTATGTGTGTATAAGGGTGTGTGTGTGTGTGCGCGCGCGCGCACGCCAGCGTGCGCATGCATTTTACCGTGTCTGCTTTTGTGTTTTTGCTTGATATTCATAATATGCATATTATTTTATGAACATGACATGCTTTATTGATTAACTACAACTGATGTGTGAAAGATGTGTGTTTGGAAGAGTCGATGTAAGACGGGCCTGCATGCCCAATTTGTGACCATTTGAGAATGAAGATCCTTCGTTCGTTTTACTTCTCCTTCTTTCTTTATTCCGTCGTTCTTTCTCTTCTTGTTAATCTTTTTTTTTCTCTTGGTTTTTCTTTCTTTCTCTTCTCTTATTTTCATTATTATTATTATTTCATTGTTTATATTAATATTATAATGATGATGATTATTGGTAATTTGTATATTTGTTCGACCATCTGGTCAGCGCTGTTGTCTGTGACGGCGTTCAACTGTTGTCTGTGACGGCGTTCAACTGTTGTCTGTAACGGCGTTCAACTGTTGTCCCTTGAGAGCGTTTAAAAGAAAAAAAATGTAAGTCACGTGTCGACTGAACGTGTTTGTGGGATTGGTGTTTTAGAACCTCCCCTATAACCATATTCTGCAAGTAAACACAGACAGTACATGTTATTTACCCTAGTTATTTACCCTAGGATAATTTCTACAGACGACTGGTAGATCCCTGCTGTACTTGCTCCCTGTGAGTGTATTCCTATTTACCCTAGCAACGGGATGCATGGATGCGCCTATGCACACACACACACACACACACACACACACACACACACACATCTATATATATATATATATATATATATATATATATAATATATATATATATACATATATATATATATATACACACACACAGACTGCATATCTATTTAGGTTTATTTCGTGTTTCCCAAGCAGTGGCAGGCCTCCATTGACTACTTCAAGCGACCCCAGTTACCATGATGGTTAATGTCTGCAGTGAATGTTGTTGCAGACTGTTTTTTCTCTCAAATATTGCAGAAATGAAGGCTGCTCAAATATATGATGCCCCCCTCCCCCTTCCCAACTCCGGACTACAGGGTACTTTGTAACGTTTTATGCCACCACCACCCCCCCCCCTCCCCCCTAATAACTGTGCTTAATGTCAATATGGTGGAAAGGGAATTACGAGATTTTTCCTTGCCTTTTTCTCATCTTTGGGATATTAATCCTTCCCTCTGCAATCATCAAACCTTGTATGTTAAACAGTATGAAATTTGTGGGTCGGACATCTGAGCCTTGCATGTTAAACTGTATGAAATTTTTGGATCGGACGTTTGGCTCCCGACACTCATACTAGTTTGGCCAATCGTGGCGAACTTGTAGCTATTAACGATATATACATAGAGACCAGATAAGGTGAAAAATGCCAAAAACTAGTTAAAAATGAGGATAGAAGATGATAAAAGTTATGCTCTCTTTTATCTCTCTGTATGCTGTTGGTTTGAATTTAAATCAGTGCGTTTTCCTTAAATGTGTACACTTCACTCATTATTTACCACTTTACTCCAGCAACAAAATTTTTTTGCTGAAAAATTATTTTTGGTTTTAAAACGGTTTGAAACCATCTACGGATTGCACAGAATCAAGAACGGTGTCAGTTGGAAGACAGTCTTTCTACCACATAGTTTTTTACTGACTAAATTGTGGGTTTTTGTTAAAGTTTGTGTTACTAACCGACCGACACGAAGATGGGCACAGGATACAAGTGACTCCTTGAGTGTGGAAGTGCATGAGGCGGGAGAACTGGCGAGAGACCGAGTTTCTTTCAGGCAGACTGTGATGACAGCGACGTTCCGCAAAGGACTTGCTTCATGATGATGATGTGTTACTAAACTGTCTTCCATATGACACTGTTGTTAAACCATCCAAACATTAGTTAATGGGCTAAGAAACAAATTATAAACAGCATTTTCATTCCAGCACTGTGCTACAATTGCCAGCTTGGACTTTATCAAAGGTTAACCTACGTAAAAATAACACCTGCGAAATTAGATGAGAAAAACCGTCAACTAAACCATCCGAGACAAGGTTAGAGTTGGTATTATCAGACAGACTTTAGGAACAACACCATGCAGCAAATTCATTGAGAAACAGAAGATCGAATGGTTTGGTCATTTATTAAGAATGCAACCAGAACAGCTTCCAACACAGACGCTACATATGAAAAGATTGAAAGTGAAAGCTAAAGGCCGCCCTAGGAGAATATGGATAGATAACATTAAAGAGTTTCTACACTGACACGGAATGACAGTAGCCTATGCTGCCCATCAAGCAGTGGATGGCAAACGTTTCCTCCTCACTGCGCTTAACGGCAATAGTGGAAACTGATGATGACTAAACTGTATTGTTTTTTTTTTTTTTTTGGTTTTTTTTTTTATTGTTTTTTTTTTCTGTGTGTTTACCATATATTTTTGTTTTAGAATAATTTAATAATTTTGTTTAATTGCCTTTTTTTAAAGAAAAATACATATTACGAAAACTTATAGAAAGATCAATGGACATACAAAAGAACTTATATTTGTGCTTTATAGATTATACCAAAGTATTTGACAAAGTTAAACATGAAGAGTTGATAAAAATGTTGGACGACATCAGTGGGTACTTAATCTATAACTTACCCCTGACGTCACGACAACGTCACGGGAGACATTCCCAATAAAATCTAGGGTGTTCAGGTTATAGTTTCTCGCGATTTCTCTACAGCCAAGTTTAGGGTTAGGGTTAGGGTTAGGGTTAGGGTTAGGGTTAGAAGACACTAGATGAACACTCAAAAAAAAAAAAAAACATCACACAACAGCACACTTGCACCCCTTGAAATAATGGACTGTCAGGTCAGCTGTGGATTTCCCACGTGAATTTCGTGTTTGGGGTACGTTATAAATTAAGAACCCATCAGTGTAGACGGGAAAGATCTCAGAATATTTAAAAACATTTACTGGAACCAAGTAGCAGCAATTAAAGTGGGAAACATAATGGGTACTTTTAAACTGATAAAGCAAGGAGTAAGACAGGGATGTGTCGTATCCCCTGACCCTTCCTCTCTATATAGTGAAATAATTTTGAGGTAGATTAAAGAGAATGCAGGAGTAAGAGTTCGAGGATACAATATACACAATTTGCGTTATGTAGACGATACAGTTTTGATAACTGAAAATGCAACTGTTTTACAACAACTGCTGGATATTGTGGGGATGGGGAGTGCTAAGAAAGGACTTTCATTGCATTTTAGGAAAACGGAAGTAATGGTTATATCAAAGAAGAAGATAACTCCACGTTGTGATATCTCAGTTTAAGGGGAAAAAAAAAACTTAACCAAGTCAATAAATTCAAATATCTATAAACAGTTATATCATCAGATGGAAAATGTGTGACAGAGATTAAAAGCAGAATAGGTCAAGCGAAAGCTGCATTTCAGAAAATGAATAATATTATATGCAATAAATAGCTCTCATTTTATGTCAAAAAGAGAGTGCTAAAATGTTACATAGAACTTATTCTGCTGTATGGAAGAGAATATTGGAATGTCAGTGAACAAATTAGGAAGAATTTGAAAGCAACAGAGATGTGGTTTCTGAGATGAATGTTACGAATACTTTGGACGGCCAGAATAACTAACAACGATTGCTTGAATAAAGCTAATGAAAGTAGATCTCCATACACAACAATAAGAAAGATACACTGTTCTTTGGCCACATAATGAGAATAAAGACATTGAAGAACAATGTTACAACTGGAAAGATCAGTGGAAATGGGATAGAGGCAGACCAAGAGAGATGATTCTGGATAAGCTGAAGCGATGGCATGGAGGGATATCGTCAAGAGAGCTGTTCCGGGCAACCAGGGATCGTGATCTGTGGAGACGCATGAGCGCCTACGCCAGTTGGCATGGCACGTGATGATGATGATTTATTTTATGTGTCGTGTATTCAGTCAATTGTAATGTCTGTGGCTCAGAAGTTGCGAACGAGCTTCATGTAAAGGATAGGCAACAAACTTTTAATAGATTCAAATGGAAGTAAATAATTCAACAACTCATTTGTAACGATGCTGAAAAAAAAAAGGGGGGGGGGGGGTATCTTAAATTATTGCACAGAGGCTGGATAACCATATATACATATACACATATATAAGTATATGTCATACAGTGGTAGGTCGGGTAACGAACGGCTCTTGTGACGAACACATTGGCCCATGATCATAATTTCTTACAAAGTTGGAACAAACAGCATTAGTTGTACTCCGCTTTGCGCGTTGTAACCGTTGTTTGTCGTTGCCTTGTAATTGATACAGTTTCTGTTAGGGCATTAAAATTAACACTCATTATGGGTGCCAATGCAGGTAAAACGTGTCAGTGACAGTGGTGTCAAGAAACGTAAGCGTATTACAGTAGAAACGAGGAAGGAAATAATCACTAAACATGAGGAAGTTGTTCGCCTTTCTGATCTCGACAAGCAGTAAGTACTACATGGCTAAATCTGCGATTTGTACAATCTTACAGAACAAAGTTGCTGACGGTTGATGTGGCTAAAAAAGTGACCACGTTAACGAAGCTGAAGTCTCAAGTGTTAGAAGAAGTTGAATAATGATTGTTAGCCACTGAGCCAGCAATTGAACCACTTCTCAAGATACAAACAAGATAAAAACAAACTACCTGGAATTTCTGAACAGTTGCCCAACAATATTGTGGAATGGAACTCTCCTTCGAAGGAGTAGTCCTCCTCCTCCACCACCTTTCTGTGCCAGCAACTATCAACCACAGAGATACAATTATACTATGTATTTTATGTTTTACATTTCTCTCACACATAAATCCATTTTAAAAGCTTTTAAAAAAATGATGTTTCATGTGTGGGCGCACGGTTTTATTCGATTTGTGAACATTTATTTGGTTTCGTGAAGGAATCAAATAAATAATTAGGTTTGTAACGCGAGGACCACTGTATATGTAAAACTGTTATGCATAATTTTCACACAAACACACACACACACACACACACACACACACACACATATATATATATATATATATATATATATATATATATATATATATATATATATATATATATATATAAACTCAGTGAGAATGATCATCTATGAGTTAGATGGAAGAGTACTGACACACGCCGTACAAACAGTCATTAATGGATGCTAATGGAATGGTGACCCTCAACGTGTATTTGGTCAACAATAGCGGAGGATTTTATATCTTGTCTGTTGTGTGATGGAAATTGTCACTCGTGTCATGGGCGATAATGTGCAGTTCACGTCCTGTAGGCAGGCGTTGGCAAACTATGACAGGCGGGTATTGTGTGGCACCTGAAACAATTTTTAATGGCATACTGAGTAAACTAAAGTACGGTGGCCTTGTGGTCGTTCACGTTCAACAAGTAAAAGCAAATCACAAATAAAAAGAAACGCCTGACAGTCCCTGTTGTCAATAAGGCCCAATGTGTGGTTCTGGAGTTATTAGTATGCTAGTCCACTTTGAGGTGAGGCTTGTCCACACACACAAAATCCTTAAAAATTTATTTAAAAGTTAAAAATACAACCTTCTTCTTCTCCTCCTCCTCCCTCTGCTTTAGTCCCTAATGAGTGACTGACACATTGTGTTGTGGTTTAACGTTAGGCTTCTATATATGGGACTTTTGGCCCAATGCATTTAGTTTCAGCAACCCCCTAACTAGTCGCTGTTTACGACATTGTAGCAGGTTGGGGCTGCAGTTGTTCTACTAGATTTTTTCGAAGTAACATTTTATCGTTTACTGTTATTTTGTTTCATCTGTGGAATTTAGAAAGTAACAATTCATAGCGTCCTGAACAGACATTTTTATGTGGGATGCGGGCCCTGCTTGGGATGGAATTGGTGAAGTCTTAGTGTTACAAGCGCGCTGATTGGCTTACATTGTTTCTTGCGGGCGGCAACATATGTTACTTTGATACCAGTGACTGATCCAGCATTAAAAAAATCTAACAGCCAGCACACTGCGTTATTTCCTTTCTTTGACCAGCCGAGCAGACCGCCAAGAGCAACTACCTACAAGTGGAACAGCGCTGTACTGTCCAGACACCATAAGTCGTCACTTTATTACCCTCAACAGTTATCAGTTTATATATCCAGTTTCGTCCTTTTAAGGACGTCATTTTTTGTTATTTGAAGCCCCACCCTGGCTTTTGCCAGGGGCCGCAATATAGGCAGGCCATAAATATGGCCAATTGTCTGAACGCGGTTTCTGTGACCTCTCCACGGCGATCCTCATCCACATGGTGGCACTTTGAGTCATCGGGTGTTTATCACTTGTGTGATGTCCTGGTGGGGTAGAAAGTCAGTCAGTCAGTCCCTCAACAGCTACACACGACGTAGCTAAACTCAACTTAAATAACTTCTGCAGCTCTGGTTTTTCATTCTTTCCCATGCAGCGACCCTTTAGCAAGATAGTGGACATTATATTATAATTTTTTTTTATAGTTAAAATCTATTAAAACCATTTATCGTTTAGGTACGTAACTTTGACATTTGTCATACACAAGTAGACCTTTAAATTCTGTAAATGTCATGTCATGTATTGGTTTTGTACTTAAAGTAACTGCCCCATAATACTACGGATGCGGATTCAACAGATTTCACACAAAAATGGTTTCACTCAACTTAATTATCTTCAAATATAATTCCTATAAATTTAAGAAAATAAAGTGTTTTATTTTTTTCCAGCCAATTTTCTTTCTCCGATTACGAGTTTAAGTGTGAAAGTTTAAAAAAAAATGTTCCTTTACCTTACTTATTGTGTGGGCTGTTTAGATGAATTTTGTGTACACATTTGTATTAAATTATTCAATTTAAATTGCTTTGGGTGTATATCTTTTTTGAAATATTTAGAAGATGTTTTACGGCTGAAAATATGGCTTTTTTGCTCGACCAACAATAAAATAATGCAACCATAATACTTTGTGTGTGGGTGTGAATATGTGTGTGTATGTGTGTGTGAGTGTCTGTGAGTGTGTGAGTTTGTGTGTGTGCATGCGTGTGTGTGTATGTGTGTGTGTGAGTGTCTGTGAGTGTGTGTGTGCGTGCGTGTGCGTGCGTGCGTGTGTGTGTGTGTGCAAAGCTGTTCGCAGTACTGACTCTATTATCCCGTCAACACTCTTACGTCACTTACAGACGTTGGCATTGGCTCCGAGCTGCAACATTTAGCATGGCAGGCAACAATGAAACTTGAGCCCGCCAAGTTGACTGCTGCAGCTGTAAGGGTTCACATAAACCAGTGTTTCCCAAACTGTTCTGCCCCACTGCCCCGTTTTGGGTAAACAAACATCGTTCAACGCCCCTGCCACCTTTTATTCCCTAAAATATCATCATCGCGTGCCATGCCGAAAATCATAGGCGATCATCAGTCACCCTACACGATTAGCAGAATCTTGAACCGTGCAACTCAAAGGGATCCAAGGAAACAACATCGAGAGAACTGACCTGCCGGCTAAACAGACTCTCAGTAAACAACCAGATGATTCTCCAGTAGATCCTGGCTCACTGTGGCAGACCAGGAAATGAGTTAGTCAACAGATTAACAAAAACTGGAACACAGGAGAAACAATACACCCGTTAAAGTTTATTACCAGACATCAAAAGACTGCGTCACCTTTGCCGTCGAGTAAACAAGGCAGGCCGAACGAGGGATCATGCTCCATGAGCAACACCTGACCCCTAAAATAATGACTAGCTGTTGTGCTCTGCAGTAGATGCATTCACCCCTGACCCTAATTGGCTGGTAATAATATGCATGTCCATGAAACAATATAACACTATCGTGTGGAAAAACGACAAGGTCAATGAAGGTTTAGACCCTAATTTTTTGCCCAGTTCTCTACTTTCTCCACAGACATTTGAAGCGGACAGGAAGCTGTTGTGGTGTTTTCAGTGGTCATCTAAACAGCAGAGTCATCGATGAGCACTAGTACTACTGACTGAAAAGCTGAACAGTATAGCTGAAGATCATATCGATTTTAATCCAGTCAAATCATTGGTACAGAAAGTCTCTTATGAAAAAATGGCATGCCGTAAGTAACTGCTGAATATATAACTTTCAGCTCCGGCAATCCTTCCACTACAGTATCGAAGGATGAGACTGTTAAAACAAAACTAGAAAATAACATATTCTTTAATGAGAAGGATGAATCTAATTGCAAGGAGAGGTCATTTGTGTTATTATCGAGTTGAATAAAATGTATGACGGTGTCATCGTCGTCGAGTTCTGTTTCTAAGAGAGGAAGCAGAAGGGTACCTGCTAGACACCTGGTAGTGTGCTGACTAGTGGTAACTCATTAGGCACACAGCAGTTTGGGAGCCAGCCAAAGAACGAGGAACCTCTCAACATCTCATCCTCCAACCAAAGAACGAGAAACCTACAACAGTCTGAAACAGTGTGAGGTCCAACCTTACAGAACCAAGAATACCTCGCATACAGGACAGTTGGAAGCCAATTGTTGTCGGCAGTCTGCAATGCCAAGACGGCAGTACAGAACAGTTCCGTACCAAACCAACAGTTAGAAGCCAGCGACACATTAGGAAGATTCGCAGAGTGTGTTATTGATCATGCGTGTCAGTGTCAACCTATTTGTCGTCGTTAAAGAACACAGAATCGTCCACTCGCTAGATCTGAAGACGTGTTACACAGGAGCTGAACCAGAGATGGAAGCTATGCTTAGAGCTGAGTGACCTGCCGGAGCTGCGTTTAAGGTGTGTGTGTCATCGCACACTTGTCATCTCATCGTCTAACATTGACAGGTTTGTAATTGTGAATTGTGTAATGTTTTATTGCAATATTTACATTGCTTTGACCATGTTAATTGTTAGGTACGTCTGAGATGTCATCTATGTGGTGTACTTGTTAGGTGGGAGGTTGGGAGGAGGGCTTCTAATTAGGGAACATTTTGTAGGTTGCATAATTTAGAAGCTGTCTTTTAGTTATTTCTGCCTATTAGTTCATAGACCGGAATACCTAGTTGTCTGCGTCAGGTGACGTTAATAGTCCTGTACGTACGGTTTGTTATGGGGTGTGATAATCCTTTGTGCTTTCGGTCCATTCTCTTAAGTGTGCCGTCATACATAGCTTGTTTTCTCGTTGTCTTGTTTTCTAAGTTATCGCTGTTATCGTAGCGTCGCATAGTCTTTTATTTGTATCCATCCCAGTGGCATAATTTAGTAAAAATGTCCTTTGCTGAGTTCGTCAGCATAGCTAAGGAGTTAGGACTCAAGTCTGAAGAGATCCTAAGCTTTGCAGAAGCTAGGATAAAAGAGGTAACAGAAAAAGAAAAAGCTGCTAGAGAAGCAGAAATAGAAAAAGCTGCTAGAGAAGTAGAAAAAGAAAAAGCTGCTAGAGATGAGAGAGCTGCAGAAAGGGCTCATCAAAAAGAACTCGCAGAAATAGAAAGAGACAAAGAAGTAGCGAGATTAGAATCGCTAAAGAAAGAAAAGGGCTCAAACCACTCAAACGAGGATGTGGAAAAGTATAAACCCAAACTACCCTTCTTGAAACCAGAAGATGAATTGCATTCTTTTATTGAAAGATTCGAAGAAGCTCAGAAATGCGCAGGAATTCCTGAATCACAATGGGTCTCACGCTTACGGGATTTACTAACAGGAAAAACATTGGTTACATTTAGCAACCTGTCAACAGAAGAAAGAAGTTCTTATGCTACAGTGCGTCAGAAGTTGCTAGCATCTAAACAACTAACAGAAGAAGGATATCGTCAACGCTTTCATGATGCCTTACCAGCAAGTGACACATCATTTGCTGAATTTATTGCTAATATTAAAACACTCTTTTTCAGGTGGTTAGCAGTAGCAAATATTGGCAACTCGTTTGACAAACTTGTTGACCTTATATCAAGAGATAAAGTCTTGTCGTCTTGTAGTAGAGAATTGTTTGCTTTTTTTTTTCAAGAAAGGAAACCGCAAACAGTAAAGGGAATGACATTTTTGGGAGAGCAGTATGTTACTGCACATCCAGGAAAACCCATACAGAAGCAGAGTATGGAAGAACTTTTCCCGGCAGCAACAAGCTTGCAGGTAAAGTTACCAATCAAGAGATGTAACCCTAACTGGAGAATTCAGGACAAAAGACATAGCCCAAAAAAGTGAAAAGGAAACTCCAGGAAGAGGGGCAGCACAGAATCAACCAAGGTGTATGCATAGTGAATCATGGCGACATGAATCAGAGTCATGTAATTACAGGGATAACAGAAAAGATAACGAAAACAGACCGCCAACAAGATGGAACTCGTATCGAAGATCGATAGAATGTTATATTTGTAGAGGACCACATCTGCCTAGATATTGTTCAAAATACATGAAACAGGGTAATGCTGCACAAAACATAAAGTCTTCTGAACCACCAGAACAAGACATACCAATGGGGCAAGAGTCATAAATAAGTGTTCCAACTTTATCAGCATTATCTATGAGCGAGAGCTTACCGCTACAAAAAGGGTATGTAAACCGATTACCGGCTACTATTCTACGGGACACAGGAGCTAACGTGATCGGCGTTGCAAGGTATCTCATACCAGAGTCAGCATACCTAGATAAAAGTATAACATGCCGTATTTTGGTGGCAATATCGAAGGGTACCCTATTGCAAAAGTTTATATTAACTATTGTTATTTTCAAGGGTTAACAGAAGTATGCGTATTGAAACACCCAGCAGCTGATGTAATAGTAGGTTCGGTAAAAGGAGCCACCATGCCTACTGAGAAAGAAATTGAAGAATGGTACAAGAAATATGTAAAAACAGCAAACGCTGCGTCTATAACAGCACAGCAAGTGCGCAAGAGCGAGGACGCCAGGCGACATGAGGATCATGGGAATAAAAAAAAAGTGTTAATCAGACTGGAATAACCAGACCAGGGCATAAAGATATGGGAGTAGCTTATTGTAACCAGGCAATTGATGAGGCGGATAAACAAGTACATGAGGATGGCGAAAGCAAAATGAATATGCCGCATCTGGTACCCAGAAAGTACTGTAGGGGTAAAAAAAATATCCTCGGCCTATCCAATTGAAAACTGCGGTCAAAACTGTGGAAGGAGAGCCACATTCAACAGTGATTTGATTGACAGTCCAAGCAAGAACACGGATGCAGTGCACAAAGGCCAGTTGTTCAACAGCCATCCATCTTCAGTTGAAAAGAAATTATTCGCATAAAGTCAGTCATGAAATGCCCGGTTATCATAATAAAGAAATAAGTAAGATCATTAGGTTTGTAATCTCTGTATTCAAAATTATTCCCCATTACTTAACCATCAATTTCGTTGTCTGCGTCATACATAGGAAAGGCTTGCCAAACGAAATAAAGTGGACAGAGCAATACACAATAACATTACGCGATTTACAAAAATCATTCACTTGTATACCATTTTACGTTGCCTAATAAAATGTTTCCTTTCCATGTTGCATATGACGTGTGTGACGTCGATCTGAGCGGCGTGCTTCCATACGACTTTGGAGGTCAATTACATCCAGGTCATGTATGCCTGCGGAAAATAGCACAAGCAAGATACAGAATACAGCATCGAGAAAAGGGGAGCTGTGACGGTTTACTACACAGTGTTCAAGGGTGCCCACTACCTGTATGAAGGCCGCTTTACACTGTATCAAACACACATAGTTGTTAAATTAGAGATAAATATCCATGTGTGTGCTTGTATTGATATATACAATGATACTGTAGTTAACTACATAAAATGTTATGATATGTTATGATATCACATGTCCAATGATTATTATAATTATGAAATCAGCCCGCAACAAGACTTCTAACTCAACAACTGAGAACTGCACTTATTTCAGTTAGTTGTTAGTTGGGAGAGGAGGAGGATATGATGTTGCGCGCTGATTTTCGGTAAAGTGTGATAGTGTGTGAAGGGACAGTGGTACTCCAGTACTTTCTGTGAGTTTACGGGGGGAATAGTGTCAACATGGTCCGAGTATTGAGAGGAGACCAGTCAAAATGTCTATTCATGAACAAGGCATGCACGCACGAGAGAAAAGGACGCGTGGGTTACTGTGTGGGGTGCTGAAAACATGGCTAACGAGATAAACAGAGAAAGTGTGAATTAAGTGACAGCGTGATTCTCAGGTAACATCAGCCACTCACATAGGTGTGATCCTCTAGAACGCCCACATGAGCGTGAGTCCCGAGAACACCGACGGGATCATGAGCCACGAGAACGCCCATACAAGCGTGCCTCTCGTGTAATCATCATCCACCTACACGGAATTGAGGGGGATAAATTAGAGGGCTGAGTAGTCAGTCAGAGGCAGTCGAGAGAAAAGAGAAAGAGAGAGAAAGTGAGAGTCAGAGACCAAGTCAGGGTCCGGGATATCTCTCTCGAGTCTAACCGACAAGAATACCGTACGACTATCAGGCATTTAGTTGTGAGTAATTGTTGAGGTTGCGGTACTAGTCGAAGGTATGGTCCCGCTGGCGATGTAAGTCCAGGGGGATGGAAGGCTCCAGTAATACCTGTTCTGGGTGGCGACGTAGTGAGACGTAGGAGGACCACTAGTGAACCAGAACAGGGGGGGGGAGTGGTGCCGACGAGAGCTGTGTGCTAGGGGGATTTATGGTAGACGTCCTGTCGGTCATCGGAGCCCTTCGGCAAGCTGACGACAGCTGTGTGTTTATGAAGTACAGCAAGGGAAGTCAGTTTCCAGTCAGCCGTGTTATATGCTGAAATAATATCAAGGTCCAGTGAATGGAAGAATTCGTCCTGTTCAGCTGTACGACGCGTCCAGAGTGTAGGACGCTGTAGTCCTTGGAGCTGTAGTTGTCAAGGAGAGGTCGCTACGAATAGAGAGAGAGCGAGTGAGGACAAATGTATTATGTGCGAATGTCAACTGTGATCAATAACTGCGTTTCTGCATTTGTGTCATGTATCCTGTTGAATAAAATGTATGACGGTGTCATCGTCGTCGAGTTCTGTTTCTAAGAGAGGGAGCGGAAGGATACCTGCTAGACACCTGGTAGTGTGCTGACTAGTGGTAAGTCATATAGCACACAACACTAAGCTAGCTCCAAACCTATAAATAAAGGATTAAAAATAATATACACTCATACCTGGGAACGTTCCAGCTATTGCCAAATAAGACTCAACCAGCTAGAAATACTTTCTACTGTAGGTCTGAGTTTGTGGCTTGCTGGCAGCACTATGAGGTAAATTTAAAATGCTCGCAGTATACTAGCAAAATTAACTCCTGCCCTTTCCAGTATTTACCCTCTCCTACAGGAGAATATCTAAACCAGGCCCCAGAAGTACATTGCAGATCAAATTAGCTATCGAGGTGCCTGTCAGTCAATTCTTGATGGCCACCACTCTGAGCAAACATTCTTAGATGGTAAACATCTAGTCCCAGACCGTGTCACTGCCAGGTGTGAAAAGACGGCTAGTGAAGCCTTTGTGTTTCCTACTTGACAAAGTTAACTACCCTTATCTTATCAGTTGAAAGGGCCCAATCTGGCTGGTTACCACAATGACACCAGGGACTGGTCTGCAGTTCAAGGAAGATAATTTCAGGGGGAATAATTAGTTTTATGACTGAGTTGCATGTCCATAAGGGTCTCTGGTCAGGAGATAATTACTTGAAACTTCAGTTCAACAATCAA
This sequence comes from Candidula unifasciata, assembly GCA_905116865.2. Lineage (NCBI taxonomy): Eukaryota > Metazoa > Mollusca > Gastropoda > Stylommatophora > Geomitridae > Candidula > Candidula unifasciata. The sequence goes on from CAJHNH020005380.1 coordinate 15,060, forward strand.
ACCCTACAGCCACTATGTCTGAACTTGCCCAGGTAGACTAGCGGGCTATATTAGGTAATTTTATGTAATATTAACCAAAGATTGGTTACTTTGTCTGGGCTAAGGACTGGTAACAATTAAATCTATGTGGTTTTAGTAATTTTTCGGGCTGAGGGCAAAGTAAATATAATTCTCTGTCTCTCTATAAACAGAAGAAATTATTAGGCGAACTAACTTCTGAAAACACTGAATTCGTTTCGTCACAGTCAGTGAAAATCAGGTGAAATGTCCCTCCATGTCACACTTCAAAAGCTGGTAAACAAACAATTATTCCTAGCAGAATTTAGAAATCTTCACGCACTTTAAATGCATATGAGAGTTGCTAAAGACGACAAAGTCATCAGTCGCCTCCAGAAATACAGTTTGACGCTGATGAAAGTATTCGGGCATGATAATTTCTCTACACATACGTAGAATTATAACATAACGTTTTTAACTGGTTCACATATAAACCGACTATCGGCCGTATTGAATACCACGACTCAACAGCTGCACAAATGAAATGCATTCCACGTGATAAATACAGCTCCCAGGGCTACATCAAGTACTAAACTTAGTCGCTGTGGCAGCCAAACCGGAAACTACCACCCATATGTGAAAATTGCATTACCAAATCGCTGACGGATGCAAAAATAACTTCGAAGCTTAACATTCTGTCGTACCTAGTCCTCCCTTTTAGATTGGAAGTCCTAGATTTGTGTACGTGTGATGAGACCTATATTGTCCATGACTTAACTAATTTTAGAGATATTGCTTACAAATATAATAAATCTTTTATTCATCCTATGACACATAGCACACAGTTTTTTTAATAGTAAATTTTGCCTAGCCGTAATAATAATACCTTTGTGCGGTCTTCACTTTCGTGTACTGCCAATCTTTCCTAGTTCAGATACACACCGTGGTGGCAAACTGCCAAACATCCCCTTTTTCCATCTCTCTTTCTTTGTTTCTCTCTCTCTCTCTCTCTCTCTCTCTCTCTCTCTTTGTCTCTCTCTCTCTCTCTCTCTCTCTCTCTCTCTCTCTCTCTCTCTCTCTCTCTCTCTCTCTCTCTCTCGCTTTCTCTTTTTCTCCGCCCAGTCAACCATCAGCAGCCACGAAACACTTCAAGCGTCCTCCTGTCTTGACACGGCCACCGAATACTGACTGTCTCCCTCGGGTGCCGGTTAACATCTCTCCTTGGGCGCCTTTTCCACTTCAGAACGTGGACAGCCAACATGTTAAGACGGATTGACCAGCATGGGTGCTATACCTTTAGCATGTTTCATAATCTGCACCTCCCGTGTGGGTTCCATGGATCTATTTGGAGGGAAACAAGAATAGACCCACTGCTTGTCCAGCAAGCCTGTCGCAAAAGTTGACTTATTGGAGGCACAGTAGAGCCTATCTGCCGGTTGGGCTATGAACCAACAGTCTGCATACAAGAAAGCCAAATTTTTAAACCGATGTGCATGCAAAACTGATATTCTGGAACAAAACTCCAGAGGTGGATGAACAACCAGAGAGCTTTCCGCTGGAGTTTACAGCCGGTGAACATGAAGAAGAAACATCACTTATTAGACGTGTGGTGCTTCACAAACTTACACTTAGGTCTTCGCTAACAACTGGTTAGACCAACTCCCTAGCATTTCTAAGGGTGCTAGTTCGGGTCCTGACTGTCATCCTTCGATGTTGTCCCACATGATAAGTCTCTCTTGTGTTCGTCCGCCGATAACGTTGACCAAGGCACTAGATCTAGCGTGCTGGTCTAAGCCTCTAGTTGTTGTGCTATTTTCATTTCCTAGCCATTATAACTGGCACAAAGATGTCAGACCACACTTAAAGCCGATACTGCTAGCAGTAGGAGGTTGAACGTTGTGGATTTTGTGTTTTGTTTTTTTATCAATGGATGGACAAATATAGCTCTAGCTGTGAGCAGGTATTAACTCAACACCTGCTACAGAACTGGAAACCGAACTACGAAAATCAATGAGCGAGGACACGTCTTAGAACTATATGTTTAATAAAGAAGATTTTTTTTCCCAAATTCCTTTCCAGGACTGCATCCTGAAAGCTAACTCCGTTCAACCGTTCAACAGTTATATAAGGGCACCGAATGGAGGTCTCGGTGGCAAAGTGGTCAAGCTGTCTGCCTCGCGTTCTGAAGGTTTGGATTCGTTTTACTGCTGTGTCGTTCAGTTCACGAATGCGGGTTCAAGGAGACTCATGTGGATCGTTTCCGGAGCTACGGTGTTCATACTTCGGGCGACGATCTTGTCAGGCTGCTAGTCGTTAAGCAGAGAGAGACCGTGTCATGTTGGATAAATGCCCGGGGAAGTGAAGCCGGTTCTCTCGACCCAAAACTAGAAAGTTTCCCACGTTGTTTTCCCTGCAGCCAAAACAAGTGCAAGGCTTTAGTTTTTATCGTTAGCTTGATTTATTCTACATTAGAACAACTGGTTTCTTTGTCTCTTCTTTGTGAATTGTAGAACTAATTGCTTTGATCTCCCTCCCTCAGGTATGTTTCACTTATTTCCCAAAGACCAATTAAAATACAGATTATTGAAGAAGAAATTAACAACATGTGATTACACGAGTAACTAACAACAAATTTCTTACTGAGGAAGTAACATTGTTTCACAATACAATTTATAACATACTAGCTGTACCCGGCCACGCGTTGCTGTGGCCCAGAATGGTGAAATGGAAAGAAAAGAAAATAGCTCTTAGCTAACAGTGTCTGTCATACCCCCCTCCCCTCGACCCAGTCACATCTCCCTCTCCGAAGGATTGAGAAATCGTCCATGGCGAAATTATTAAAATAGAAATAGTTGGGAAATGAGAACTTTAAAATAATATTTTAAGCTCCCGCGTTTAACTGTGTCTGGCATAACCCCCAACCCCCACCTCCCAATCATATCTCCCTCTCCGAAAGATTGAAAAATCATCACCTGTCGAAGTCATATCTCACTCTCCGAAGGATGAAAAATCCTCCATGACGAAATTATTAAAATAGAAATAGTAAAAAAATGAAAACTTTAAAATAATATTTTAAGCTCTCCCAGCTAACTGTGTCCGTCATAACCCCCCCCCCCCTCCCCAATCATATCTCCCTCTCCGAAGGATTGAAAAATCATCACCTGGTTAATTTATTAAAATAGCTAGTTAAGAAATGAGAACTTTAAAATAATAATTTAAGCTTTCTCAGCTAACTGTATCTGGCATACCCCCCCCCCTCCCCCTTTTTCCCAATAATATCATCTTCTCCGAAGGATGGGAAAGTCACCGTGTAACGAAATATTGTAACTAAATTTAGCTTTGCATCCGTGTCTACCCAGACTTAAATAGGTAGCATTAACTTGTACAGAGAAGTAAATGTAGCCAGTGTAACAGCTACCACATCACCCATCCAGTACCAGTACTACTGCAACCACTACCACCACGACCATCACAACAACAACGAAAACTGTCACTACAGTCTGTGAAGGTCGGTGTAGAAAAAAGGAGTTAGCGCCGCATGCTGTCGCCACGGACTATTTAGTTTGATTTTGTCCCGGACGTAGGAAAAAAACAACTTCATCACGTAACCAGTGATGGAACCCACAGTGAAAAGTACACTATACTCATGAATAGGGGAGAAAAATACCCCGCACCTGTCATCTCTCCCTCTCCGAGGGAACGATTTTTAACTGACCTTAGCGTCCGTGTCCACCCAAACTAAAATGGACTGTAAGCCGGTCTTAGTTAACAGTTTCTGTCCTCGCAGAATAGTTTTTGATCGAGAAGCGTCGCGGGGAGGCTAATTAGGACTTAACTGAAATCGGATATATTTGGGCGAAAGGCGCAGATTTCACAGCCTAGCTGTAAACCACAACAAAAATTGGCAACCACCCTTTTAGGGGAAAAGAACAATTATCACCCAGCGGGGAATCGAACACCGGTCACCCGAGTGAAGGATGACATACTTACAACTTTACTACCGTCGACTGAAGAGTTTAGGTCAGATATTGCAGCCTAGCTGTAAACCACAACACAACGTGCCAACGGCCCTTTCGATGGGCGAACGAAGATTACCCGTGATATGACCATTGAGAATCACGTCGCCGCTGTCGCAGGCTAGCTGTAAACCCCAAAACCGAAAAAGGCGTAGATATCGCAGCCTAGCCCTAAACCACAGCGTGCCAGAGGCCCAATTAAGGGCTAAAAAAAAAATTCTGTCACCTAGCGGGGAATCGAACGCGGGCCACCTGCATGATAGTCAGCATAGTTAACAACTACGCTACCGAACACTCAAGCAAACAGTGGAAATGAAATTTTATAATAATGCAAAGTTCAATAAGAGCTCAGCAATCAAATATGGCCGATCACATAAAAACAAATCCGGGCCGGCAACGAAACAAATAATGATTTGACTGTTGCTGGAGCTACGACATTCGTGGTTTGTGCGATTTTCTGACAGAAAATCACGTTTGGAGTCAAAGGCAACGTTGTGTGCAAATTTTAAAACAATCGGTTTAGTAGTTTCCGAGTTTTTAGCTTACATTACCGGAAAATTGAGATTTTTATTAATATAGATTTCAACAGAGGAAATAACAATATGTTGTTATAGAAGCGTGAGTCGCGAAAAACAACAGTTAGCAGGGGCACCAATGCTTCGGGTTTAGAGTCTGCGAGACCCCCCACCCTCGAAATTTTCTGTTTGAATCAGCGTCTCTGGTAGCTAACATGCTTGCCTGGCGCTCGGTTGGTGGTGTGTTCTAACCCTAATAACGTTTATTAAAGAAATCCGCTGAGGCTTTCAGTTTCAGCCAGCCAGAACTTCAAAAATGACCTTGGCTCCTAGCTCTAGCCAGCCTTAAATGGTTACCAGGTAAAGTTCTGAGAAGTAAATGCGACCTGCCTCATATTGAACACATCACCCACAGAGTGACGAATGGTCTCTAAAATATAGTTCTAGCACCATATTTCCAATACCCCTGAAGGCGTAAAAAAGGGCTCCTAATCAAAACTGGCTATGGAAAATTCTCTGAGATAAAAGGGCCTCTGACATGTAATGAACTATTTCACCCGCCCAACACTGGTTGGTCTATACACATATCATACAAGAACCATCTATCAAATTATAGAATTATACACAAGCAGTCTATAGTACGACGATACAAAAACAATCAACAATGGTACTGTATAGAAGCAGTTTAAAACGTGATAATAAAGAAGCACTTTAAAATATAATGATGCACAAGCAGGTTTATAGTTGATGATAGTGAAGCAGTTTAAACGTTGATTATACATATGTAGCTTTGAATTTATCGAAGTAGAAGCAATTCTAAATGTAATGCAGATCTGAAGCAACTGCAGTAGGACAATATGGAGCAGTTAACAACGGTATGGTTCAGAAATAAACAACAATGGGATAATAAAGACCAGATTGAGAATAGATTAATTCAGAAAAAACAAACAAATAGATGATGCAGATATTGTTGTTAGGTTGTCAGAGCAAGAAATACAAACAAAGTGCTTCACAAGGAATGAAAACAAAGGGCTACAGACAGAATGAAAATAAAATGCCACAGGGAGAATGAATTGAAATAAACTGCTACAGATAGAATCAATAAAAGTAAGTCGTAACAGACAGAATTAATGGAAAACAAAATACTACAGAAGGAATTAAATGGGGGAAACAAATCAGTACAGAAGGAATCAGAGCAAACTGTTACATAAGTAAGAAAGAAATGAAAACAAATTAAAACAGTCGAAAAAAAGAGAGATGGGAGTCATAAAGAAGGAGTGAAAACAAATTGTTACAAAAGGAATGAAGGGGAACATGAAATCGCTGCAGAAGGAAAGAAAACGGACTGCAACAAAAGGCAACACGGGGAAACATAAATTGCTGCGTAATAAATAAAAACTGGTTTCGACCGGAAGCAACGAAGGACACAAACAGTGTTACAGAACGAATGAAAACTGATTGCTAGCAAAAAGAAGAAAAACACACTGTTACAGAATGAAGAAAAACAGAATGCCACAAAAGGAATTAAAACAAATTGCTACATAAGGAAGAAGAACAGATTACCACAAAAGGATAGAACATAAATTGTCATAAAAGGGTTCAAAACAGACAGCAACAGGACTGAAAACAGACAGCAACAGAAGGACTGAAAACAGGCTGCAACAGAAACATTGAAAAAGAGATTGCTGTAAAAATCATGAAAACACAGGGAAGGGGGAGGGTTCCACTTACTTTGAATATTTTAAAGGCGAGAGTCTAAAGAAGTCTATGTCCCTTCTGAGTGCATAGAACTAATAATACTAAAATCAATATGTCATGAATGGTATTGGAGAGGGGTCGGGGGCATGCAATAGTGTATTTGAAACAATATGATAGTAATAAACAAACGCCTTAAAGATAACTGTATACGTTGTTGTGGGGGGGGGGGGGGGGGGGGGGGGGGGGGGGAGGGGGAGGACCAAGTGTATTTGACAAACATAGTGATAGTGATAAACAAACGCCTAAAAGATAACTGTATACGTTGTTGTGGGAGGGGGGGGGGGTGCAATAGTGTACTTGAAATAATATGATAGTAATAAACAAACGCCTAAAAGATAAATGTTTACGTTGTTGTGGGAGGGGGGCGGGGGAATGCAATAGTGTATTTGAAATAATATGATAGTAATAAACAAACGCCTAAAAGATAACTGTATATGTTGTTGTGGGAAGGGGGAATGCAATAGTGTATTTGAAATAATGTGATAGTAATAAACAAACGCCTAAAAGATAACTGTATACGTTGTTGTGGGAGGGGGGGGGAATGCAATAGTGTATTTGAAATAATGTGATAGTATTAAACAAACGCCTAAAAGATAACTGTATATGTTGTTGTGGAAGGGGAATGCAACTCCTAAAAGATAACTGTATATTTTGTTGTGAGGAAGTTGAAATAATGTGATAGTAATAATAACGCAAACGCCTAAAGATAACTGTATATGGGAGGGGGGGGGGTGGGAACTGTATACGTGTTGTAAAAGGGAGGGGGGGGGGG
>CAJHNH020005381.1:0-22101 GCA_905116865.2 Candidula unifasciata
CCATGACTGAGAAGAATATCTTACCCTCGACATTCAACAGCGAGATGGGCCTGAATTGGGAAAGACTCTTCGAGTCCTGCTCTTTGGGAATGTAGACCCCATTTGCCTTTGACCACTCTGGACATATGTGATTGCGGATCCACGCTTGTCTCAACAAGACGTGAAGCATTTTAAGGATTTTCGGGCAACGCTTGTAAAGAACGTACGGAACACCGTTCGGACCTGGGGCAGACTTGCCGCTGGCCTTTTTCACAACGTCCTCAACCTCAGACCAAAGGGGAGGTACCATTTTAAATGGTACCTTCGGCACCGAAGGCTGTTTGAGTCCGCTAAGGATCTCTGGATTGTCATCGAGAGGCTCTCTCCTCTTTTTATCTGAGTACATCTTGCGTAGATGTAGCTCTAGTTCTTCCTGACTGACAACCAGAGTCCCAGACTTCGGTTGCTCGAATAGACCTCGGGCAAACTGATACGGGTCCCTAAAGAATTTCTCTCGCTCCCTTTTGGTTCTACGTCTGTTGTTACAGAAACGCTCGGCACGACAGAGGGCACTGTGTTTGTTCTTTAAATGCAACCAAACTTCGTACAGCCCCTCCCGTTCGCTGCCTGTAGCGGCTTTGAACCGTTTTCTGAGGGCATTCTTGTCTGCCCGACACTTCAGAATGTCCCTCTGCCTCCTGCTAGTATTCTGCTTGACACCCGGCTGTGCCTTTACTACTGTCCCGAACTCGCGGGAGCAGTGTTCATATATTACATCACCAAATTTAGTAAGCCTGTCGCCTAGCGACTTCTTGTTTAGAGTTTGTTTAAGTATCTCACATAATGTAGCCTCCAACTTACACCACACCACCTTCTCGCTCGCAGGTGGAAACCTGATTCTGGAACGCACTTCTTCAGAAATCATCAAAGGTGCTCCTCCGCAGTCGACGTCATGGGCCTCTCCGGGCGAGTGGGGTTCACCCTGCCCGTCGTACCCTGACGACTCAGAAACTACCACAGGAGTGGTAGTTTTGCGACGGCGTTTACTGCGTGGAGCACCCTCGCATTTCATTCTTCCGGCATGCGTTCTCAGACCATGCAACCCCGTGAAGCTTTTCCCACATGTACAAAGCCAGGCCGGACGTTGGGCGAGTAACTCAGTCCGGGGGCTAGCAAAGTCGTCAACGAGGGTATCAATCAGATTGGGCCCTTCATTCTCCCCCCCCCCCTTTCGGAGGGCCCTGGGGGCATATTTCATTGTGGTCGTCCCAGCTTGTACCAAAATGCCAAATCAGACATCCAGTTTACCTACTCTGCATCTAGCGTGTCTATTCATGTGTAAAATAATTGTCTGGGACTCAATGTTTAGTGGTAGGACACAAACAAGTTGTTAGGAACAATTCTTCGTAAAATGTGTTTTTCACTTTGATCTTATCTATTTTTCTGTCACCAACGAGCTCCAAAGTGTCAAATTTATCATCTAGAGTATCTCGTCAAGTGTGAAAAGATAGACTGAGACTAAATTGGCAACTTTTTTGCAAATATGATTTTGGCCAAACGTGTAAGGCATAAATTAAGCAAAACTGTCACTTGTGGTCATTTTTATGTTATCTCAATTGTTGCCTACAGATTGTACAAAAAAGCCAAATCAGACATCCAGTTTACCTACTCTGCATCTAGCGTGTCTATTCATGTGTAAAATAATTGTCTGGGACTCACTGTTTAGTGGTAGGACACAAACAAGTTGTTAGGAACATTTCTTCGTAAAATTTGTTTTTCACTTTTATCTTATCTATTTTTCTGTCACCTATGAGCTCCAAAATGTCCAATTTCTCATCTAGAGTATCTCATCAAGTGTGAAATGATAGACTGAGACTAAATTGGCAACTTTTTTGAAAATATGATTTTGGCCAAACGCGAAAGGCATAAATTCTTGAAAAATGTCACTTGTGGTCATTTTTATGTTATCGCAATTGTTGCTCCCAGATTGTACCAAAATGCCAAATCAGACATTAAGTTTACCTACTCTGCATCTAGCGTGTCTATTCATGTGTAAAATAATTGTCTGGGACTCAATGTTTAGTGGTAGGACACAAACAAGTTGTAGGTCAAGGCCGATATACCTGGCGCCACAACAAGGTGCTAAAGGAGTTAGCAGCCGTTGTCGACCAGGCTAGAATGAGGGCTAATGCCAGAGCCAGTTCTAGTATCGCCCCCATTCGTTTCCTCAAGGCTGGGCAGGTTCCAAAAGGTAAGGTCAACCAAAACGCATTCGCTCCATCTGCGCTAGACTCTGCGAGGGACTGGTTACTGGCGGTTGATCTGCCAGGACATGAACGGTATCCCGAGTTGATCCGTAAAACCGGCCTGCGACCGGACATCGTTCTCCATTCTGCGCAAAAACGGCAACTCATCCTGATTGAGTTGACGGTCCCGTTTGAGTCGCGTATGGAGGAGAATCATTTGTACAAGCTCGAGAAGTACAGTGATTTAGCAGCCGGTTTGAGGAGAAACGAGGCTTACACAGTACGGGTATTTGCCGTCGAAGTGGGAGCGAGAGGCCTCGTTTCCACTTCGCTCTACAATGTGGTAAAAGAACTAGGATTGCGCGGTAATGAACGGAAACGAACACTCAAAAAACTGGGAGAGGTGGCCGAAAGGGCATCTAGCTGGCTGTGGACGCAGCGCAACAACGTAGGGGACGGGCCTCGGTGAGCTGGTCCAGGTATCTAGCGGAAAAGAGTTTCTCATCCCTTTGAAAAGTCCATCGTGTACGAATTGTCTGCCAGTGTCCCTCTGCCAACTGCTAATAAAAGTCTAACATGTGTCCGGTAAACCAAAATAAGCTTGTCGCTCGGTCGTCCAGGCATGCGGATTGTTCTAATTACGCTGTCGCGGCGACTTCTTATCTCACAGTACCTCCTTCGAAACAACTAAGTCGTCTTGTCTCTGGCCGAAATAATAACACCATCCGGTAATTCTGTGCAGCGGGGAAGCAGCCCTGAGCTTCATGAACTCAGGTGGGCCCACCTCCGAATACGTTTAGGAATCGTGGGCCGAAACGTGTGTCGAAAGAGGATAATTTCTACTGATGACTGTAGATCCCCGCTGCACTTGCTCCCTGTGAGTTTATTCTTATTGGGAGCAACAATTGAGATAACAAAAAAATGACCACAAGTGACATTTTTCCAGAATTTATGCCTTTCGCGTTTGGCCAAAATCATATTTTCCAAAGAGTTGCCAATTTAGTCTCAGTCTATCATTTCACACTTGACAAGATACTCTAGATGAGAAATTGGACACTTTGGAGCTCGTTGGTGACAGAAAAATAGATAAGATAAAAGTGAAAAACAAATTTTACGAAGAATTGTTCCTAACAACTTGTTTGTGTCCTACTACTAAACGGTGAGTCCCAGACAATTATTTTACACATGAATAGACACGCTAGATGCAGAGTAGGTAAACTGAATGTCTGATTTGGCATTTTGGTACAATCTGGGGGCAACAACTGAGATAACATAAAAATGACCACAAGTGACAATTTTGCAGAATTTATGATTTTCGCGTTTGCCCAAAATCATATTTGCAAAAAAGTTGCCAATTTAGTCTCAGTCTATCATTTCACACTTGACGAGATACTCTAGATGAGAAATTGGACACTTTGGAGCTCGTTGGTGACAGAAAAATAGATAAGATAAAAGTGAAAAACAAATTTTACGAAGAATTGTTCCTAACAACTTGTTTGTGTCCTACCACTAAACATTGAGTCCCAGACAATTATTTTACACATGAATAGACACGCTAGATGCAGAGTAGGTAAACTGAATGTCTGAGTTGGCATTTTTGTACAATCTGGGGGCAACAATTGAGATAACATAAAAATGACCACAAGTGACATTTTTCCAGAATTTATGCCTTACGCGTTTGGCCAAAATCATATTTTCAAAAAAGTTGCCAATTTAGTCTCAGTCTATCATTTCACACTTGACGAGATACTCTAGATGAGAAATTGGACACTTTGGAGCTCGTTGGTGACAGAAAAATAGATAAGAAAAAAGTGAAAAACAAATTTTACGAAGAATTGTTCCTAACAACTTGTTTGTGTCCTACCACTAAACATTGAGTCCCAGACAATTATTTTACACATGAATAGACACGCTAGATGCAGAGTAGGTAAACTGAATGTCTGATTTGGCATTTTGGTACAATCTGGGGGCAACAATTGAGATAACATAAAAATGACCACAAGTGACAATTTTGCAGAATTTATGATTTTCGCGTTTGGCCAAAATCATATTTGCAAAAAAGTTGCCAATTTAGTCTCAGTCTATCATTTCACACTTGACGAGATACTCTAGATGAGAAATTGGACACTTTGGAGCTCGTTGGTGACAGAAAAATAGATAAGATAAAAGTGAAAAACAAATTTTACGAAGAATTGTTCCTAACAACTTGTTTGTGTCCTACCACTAAACATTGAGTCCCAGACAATTATTTTACACATGAATAGACACGCTAGATGCAGAGTAGGTAAACTGAATGTCTGATTTGGCATTTTGGTACAATCTGGGGGCAACAATTGAGATAACATAAAAATGACCACAAGTGACAATTTTGCAGAATTTATGCCTTACGCGTTTGGCCAAAATAATATTTGCAAAAAAGTTGCCAATTTAGTCTCAGTCTATCATTTCACACTTGACGAGATACTCTAGATGATAAATTGGACACTTTGGAGCTCATAGGTGACAGAAAAATAGATAAGATAAAAGTGAAAAACAAATTTTACGAAGAAATGTTCCTAACAACTTGTTTGTGTCCTACCACTAAACAGTGAGTCCCAGACAATTATTTTACACATGAATAGACACGCTAGATGCAGAGTAGTTAAACTGAATGTCTGATTTGGCATTTTTGTACAATCTGGGGGCAACAATTGAGATAACATAAAAATGACCACAAGTGACAATTTTGCAGAATTTATGCCTTACGCGTTTGGCCAAAATAATATTTGCAAAAAAGTTGCCAATTTAGTCTCAGTCTATCATTTCACACTTGACGAGATACTCTAGATGATAAATTGGACACTTTGGAGCTCGTTGGTGACAGAAAAATAGATAAGATAAAAGTGAAAAACAAATTTTACGAAGAATTGTTCCTAACAACTTGTTTGTGTCCTACCACTAAACATTGAGTCCCAGACAATTATTTTACACATGAATAGACACGCTAGATGCAGAGTAGGTAAACTGAATGTCTGATTTGGCATTTTGGTACAATCTCGGGGCAACAATTGAGATAACATAAAAATGACCACAAGTGACATTTTTTGCAGAATTTATGCCTTACGCGTTTGGCCAAAATCATATTTGCAAAAAAGTTGCAATTTAGTCTCAGTCTATCATTTCACACTTGACGAGATACTCTAGATGATAAATTGGACACTTTGGAGCTCATAGGTGACAGAAAAATAGATAAGATAAAAGTGAAAAACAAATTTTACGAAGAAATGTTCCTAACAACTTGTTTGTGTCCTACCACTAAACAGTGAGTCCCAGACAATTATTTTACACATGAATAGACACGCTAGATGCAGAGTAGTTAAACTGGATGTCTGATTTGGCATTTTTGTACAATCTGGGGGCAACAATTGAGATAACATATAAAATGACCCAAGTGACAATTTTGCAGAATTTATGCCTTACGCGTTTGGCCAAAATAATATTTGCAAAAAAGTTGCCAATTTAGTCTCAGTCTATCATTTCACACTTGACGAGATACTCTAGATGATAAATTGGACACTTTGGAGCTCGTTGGTGACAGAAAAATAGATAAGATAAAAGTGAAAAACAAATTTTACGAAGAAATTGTTCCTAACAACTTGTTTGTGTCCTACCACTAAACATTGAGTCCCAGACAATTATTTTACACATGAATAGACACGCTAGATGCAGAGTAGGTAAACTGAATGTCTGATTTGGCATTTTTGTACAATCTGGGGGCAACAATTGAGATAACATAAAAATGACCACAAGTGACATTTTTCCAGAATTTATGCCTTACGCGTTTGGCCAAAATCATATTTTGCAAAAAGTTGCCAATTTAGTCTCAGTCTATCATTTCACACTTGACGAGATACTCTAGATGAGAAATTGGACACTTTGGAGCTCGTTGGTGACAGAAAAATAGATAAGATAAAAGTGAAAAACAAATTTTACGAAGAATTGTTCCTAACAACTTGTTTGTGTCCTACCACTAAACATTGAGTCCCAGACAATTATTTTACACATGAATAGACACGCTAGATGCAGAGTAGGTAAACTGAATGTCTGATTTGGCATTTTTGTACAATCTGGGGGCAACAATTGAGATAACATAAAAATGACCACAAGTGACATTTTGCACATTTTTGCAGAATTTATGCCTTACGCGTTTTTGGCCAAAATCATATTTTCAAAAAAGTTGCCAATTTAGTCTCAGTCTATCATTTCACACTTGACGAGATACTCTAGATGATAAATTGGACACTTTGGAGCTCATAGGTGACAGAAAAATAGATAAGATAAAAGTGAAAAACAAATTTTACGAAGAATTGTTCCTAACAACTTGTTTGTGTCCTACCACTAAACAGTGAGTCCCAGACAATTATTTTACACATGAATAGACACGCTAGATGCAGAGTAGTTAAACTGGATGTCTGATTTGGCATTTTTGTACAATCTGGGGGCAACAATTGAGATAACATAAAAATGACCACAAGTGACATTTTTGCAGAATTTATGCCTTACGCGTTTGGCCAAAATCATATTTTCCAAAAAAGTTGCCAATTTAGTCTCAGTCTATCATTTCACACTTGACGAGATACTCTAGATGATAAATTGGACACTTTGGAGCTCATAGGTGACAGAAAAATAGATAAGATAAAAGTGAAAAAACAAATTTTACGAAGAAATGTTCCTAACAACTTGTTTGTGTCCTACCACTAAACAGTGAGTCCCAGACAATTATTTACACATGAATAGACACGCTAGATGCAGAGTAGTTAAACTGAATGTCTGATTTGGCATTTTTGTACAATCTGGGGGCAACAATTGAGATAACATAAAAATGACCACAAGTGACATTTTTGCAGAATTTATGCCTTACGCGTTTGGCCAAAATAATATTTTCCAAAAAGTTGCCAATTTAGTCTCAGTCTATCATTTCACACTTGACGAGATACTCTAGATGAGAAATTGGACACTTTGGAGCTCGTTGGTGACAGAAAAATAGATAAGATAAAAGTGAAAAACAAATTTTACGAAGAAATGTTCCTAACAACTTGTTTGTGTCCTACCACTAAACAGTGAGTCCCAGACAATTATTTTACACATGAATAGACACGCTAGATGCAGAGTATGTAAACTGGTGTCTGATTTGACATTTTTGTAAAATCTGAGGCCAACAATTGAGATAACATAAAAATGACCACAAGTGACAATTTTTGCAGAATTTATGCCTTACGCGTTTGGCCAAAAAATATTTTCCAAAAAGTTGCCAATTTAGTCTCAGTCTATCATTTCACACTTGACGAGATACTCTAGATGATAAATTGGACACTTTGGAGCTCATAGGTGACAGAAAAATAGATAAGATAAAAGTGAAAAAACAAATTTTACGAAGAAATGTTCCTAACAACTTGTTTGTGTCCTACCACTAAACAGTGAGTCCCAGACAATTATTTTACACATGAATAGACACGCTAGATGCAGAGTAGGTAAACTGGATGTCTGATTTGGCATTTTTGTACAATCTGGGGGCAACAATTGAGATAACATAAAAATGACCACAAGTGACAATTTTGCAGAATTTATGCCTTACGCGTTTGGCCAAAATAATATTTGCAAAAAAGTTGCCAATTTAGTCTCAGTCTATCATTTCACACTTGACGAGATACTCTAGATGATAAATTGGACACTTTGGAGCTCGTTGGTGACAGAAAAAATAGATAAGATAAAAGTGAAAAACAAATTTTACGAAGAATTGTTCCTAACAACTTGTTTGTGTCCTACCACTAAACAGTGAGTCCCAGACAATTATTTTACACATGAATAGACACGCTAGATGCAGAGTAGGTAAACTGAATGTCTGATTTGGCATTTTTGTACAATCTGGGGGCAACAATTGAGATAACATAAAAATGACCACAAGTGACATTTTTGCAGAATTTATGCCTTACGCGTTTGGCCAAAATCATATTTGCAAAAAAGTTGCCAATTTAGTCTCAGTCTATCATTTCACACTTGACGAGATACTCTAGATGATAAATTGGACACTTTGGAGCTCATAGGTGACAGAAAAAAATAGATAAGATAAAAGTGTGAAAAACAAAATTTTACGAAGAATTGTTCCTAACAACTTGTTTGTGTCCTACCACTAAACAGTGAGTCCCAGACAATTATTTTACACATGAATAGACACGCTAGATGCAGAGTAGTTAAACTGGATGTCTGATTTGGCATTTTGGTACAATCTGGGGGCAACAATTGAGATAACATAAAAATGACCACAAGTGACAATTTTGCAGAATTTATGCCTTACGCGTTTGGCCAAAATAATATTTGCAAAAAAAGTTGCCAATTTAGTCTCAGTCTATCATTTCACACTTGACGAGATACTCTAGATGAGAAATTGGACACTTTGGAGCTCATTGGTGACAGAAAAATAGATAAGATAAAAGTGAAAAAAAACAAATTTTACGAAGAAATGTTCCTAACAACTTGTTTGTGTCCTACCACTAAACAGTGAGTCCCAGACAATTATTTTACACATGAATAGACACGCTAGATGCAGAGTAGTTAAACTGAATGTCTGATTTGGCATTTTTGTACAAATCTGGGGCAACAATTGAGATAACATAAAAATGACCACAAGTGACATTTTTGCAGAATTTATGCCTTTCGCGTTTGGCCAAAATAATATATTTGCAAAAAAGTTGCCAATTTAGTCTCAGTCTATCATTTCACACTTGACGAGATACTCTAGATGATAAATTGGACACTTTGGAGCTCGTTGGTGACAGAAAAATAGATAAGATAAAAGTGAAAAACAAATTTTACGAAAGAATTGTTCCTAACACTTGTTTGTGTCCTACCACTAAACAGTGAGTCCCAGACAATTATTTTACACATGAATAGACACGCTAGATGCAGAGTAGTTAAACTGAATGTCTGATTTGGCATTTTTGTACAATCTGGGGGCAACAATTGAGATAACATAAAAATGACCACAAGTGACATTTTTGCAGAATTTATGCCTTTCGCGTTTGGCCAAAATCATATTTCCAAAAAGTTGCCAATTTAGTCTCAGTCTATCATTTCACACTTGAAGAGATACTCTAGATGATAAATTGGACACTTTGGAGCTCGTTGGTGACAGAAAAATAGATAAGATAAAAGTGAAAAACAAATTTTACGATGAAATGTTCCTAACAACTTGCTTGTGGCCTACCACTAAACTTTGAGTCCCAGACAATTGAGATAACATAAAAATGACCACAAGTGACAATTTTGCAGAATTTATGCCTTACGCGTTTGGCCAAAATCATATTTGCAAAAAAGTTGCCAATTTAGTCTCAGTCTATCATTTCACACTTGACGAGATACTCTAGATGATAAATTGGACACTTTAGTGCTCGTTGGTGACAGAAAAATAGATAAGATAAAAGTGAAAAACAAATTTTACGAAGAATTGTTCCTAACAACTTGTTTGTGTCCTACCACTAAACATTGAGTCCCAGACAATTATTTTACACATGAATAGACACGCTAGATGCAGAGTAGGTAAACTGAATGTCTGATTTGGCATTTTTGTACAATCTGGGGGCAACAATTGAGATAACATAAAAATGACCACAAGTGACATTTTTTCCAGAATTTATGCCTTACGCGTTTGGCCAAAATCATATTTGCAAAAAAGTTGCCAATTTAGTCTCAGTCTATCATTTCACACTTGACGAGATACTCTAGATGAGAAATTGGACACTTTGGAGCTCATTGGTGACAGAAAAATAGATAAGATAAAAGTGAAAAACAAATTTTAAGAAGAAATGTTCCTAACAACTTGTTTGTGTCCTACCACTAAACAGTGAGTCCCAGACAATTATTTTACACATGAATAGACACGCTAGATGCAGAGTAGGTAAACTGGATGTCTGATTTGGCATTTTGGTACAATCTGGGGGCAACAATTGAGATAACATAAAAATGACCACAAGTGACAATTTTTGCAGAATTTATGCCTTACGCGTTTGGCCAAAAATCATATTTTCAACAAAAAGTTGCCAATTTAGTCTCAGTCTATCATTTCACACTTGACGAGATACTCTAGATGATAAATTGGACACTTTGGAGCTCGTTGGTGACAGAAAAATAGATAAGATAAAAGTGAAAAAACAAATTTTACGAAGAAATTGTTCCTAACAACTTGTTTGTGTCCCTACCACTAAACATTGAGTCCCAGACAATTATTTTACACATGAATAGACACGCTAGATGCAGAGTAGGTTAAACTGGATGTCTGATTTGGCATTTTTGTACAATCTGGGGGGCAACAATTGAGATAACATAAAAATGACCACAAGTGACAATTTTGCAGAATTTATGCCTTACGCGTTTGGCCAAAATCATATATTTGCCAAAAAGTTGCCAATTTAGTCTCAGTCTATCATTTCACACTTGACGAGATACTCTAGATGATAAATTGGACACTTTGGAGCTCGTTGGTGACAGAAAAATAGATAAGATAAAAGTGAAAAAAACAAATTTTACGAAGAATTGTTCCTAACAACTTGTTTGTGTCCTACCACTAAACAGTGAGTCCCAGACAATTATTTTACACATGAAATAGACACGCTAGATGCAGAGTAGGTAAACTGAATGTCTGATTTGGCATTTTTGGTACAATCTGGGGGCAACAATTGAGATAACATAAAAATGACCACAAGTGACAATTTTGCAGAATTTATGCCTTACGCGTATGTGGCCAAAATAATATTTGCAAAAAAGTTGACAATTTAGTCTCAGTCTATCATTTCACACTTGACGAGATACTCTAGATGATAAAATTGGACACTTTGGAGCTCGTGGTGACAGAAAAATAGATAGAGATAAAAGTGAAAAACAAATTTTACGAAGAATTGTTTCCTAACAACTTGTTTGTGTCCTACCACTAAAACATTGAGTCCCAGACAATTATTTACACATGAATAGACACGCTAGATGCAGAGTAGGTAAACTGAAATGGTCTGATTTGGCATTTTGGTACAATCTGGGGGCAACAATTGAGATAACATAAAAATGACCACAAGTGACAATTTTGCAGAATTTATGACTTTCGCGTTTGGCCAAAATCATATTTTCCAAAATGTTGCCAATTTAGTCTCAGTCTATCATTTCACACTCGACGAGATACTCTAGATGAGAAATTGGACACTTTGGAGCTCATAGGTGACAGAAAAATAGATAAGATAAAAGTGAAAAACAAATTTTACGAAGAATTGTTCCTAACAAAGTTGTTTGTGTCCTACCACTAAACATTGAGTCCGAGACAATTATTTTACACATGAATAGACACGCTAGATGCAGAGTAGGTAAACTGAATGTCTGATTTGGCATTTTTGTACAATGTGGGGGCAACAATTGAGATAACATAAAAATGACCACAAGTGACATTTTTCCAGAATTTATGCCTTTCGCGTTTGGCCAAAATCATATTTTCCAAAAAGTTGCCAATTTAGTCTCAGTCTATCATTTCACACTTGACGAGATACTCTAGATGAGAAATTGGACACTTTGGAGCTCATTGGTGACAGAAAAATAGATAAGATAAAAGTGAAAAAACAAATTTTACGTAAGAAATGTTCCTAACAACTTGTTTGTGTCCTACCACTAAACAGTGAGTCCCAGGACAATTATTTTACACATGAATAGACACGCTAGATGCAGAGTAGTTAAACTGGATGTCTGATTTTGCATTTTTGTACAATCTGGGGGCAACAATTGAGATAACATAAAAAATGACCACAAGTGACAATTTTGGCAGAATTTTATGCTTTTACGCGTTTGGCCAAAATAATATTTGCAAAAAAAGTTGCCAATTTAGTCTCAGTCTATCATTTCACACTTGACGAGATACTCTAGATGAGAAAATTGGACACTTTGGAGCTCATTGGTGACAGAAAAATAGATAAGATAAAAGTGAAAAACAAATTTTACGAAGAAGAAATGTTCCTAACAACTTGTTTGTGTCCTACCACTAAAACATTGAGTCCCAGACAATTATTTTACACATGATAGACACGCTAGATGTAGAGGAGGGTAAAACTGAATGTCTGATTGGCATTTTAGATGAGAAATTGGACACTTTGGAGCTCGTTGGTGACAGAAAAATAGATAAGATAAAAGTGAAAAACAAATTTTACGAAGAATTGTTCCTAACAACTTGTTGTGTCCTACCACTAAACATTGAGTCCCAGACAATTATTTTACACATGAATAGACACGCTAGATGCAGAGTAGGTAAACTGAATGTCTGATTTGGCATTTTGTACAATCTGGGGGCAACAATTGAGATAACATAAAAATGACCACAAGTGACAATTTTTCCAGAATTTATGCCTTTCGCGTTTGGCCAAAATAATATTTGCAAAAAAGTTGCCAATTTAGTCTCAGTCTATCATTTCACACTTGACGAGATACTCTAGATGATAAATTGGACACTTTGGAGCTCGTTGGTGACAGAAAAATAGATAAGATAAAAGTGAAAAACAAATTTTAAGAAAGAATTGTTCCTAACAACTTGTTTGTGTCCTACCACTAAACATTGAGTCCCAGACAATTATTTTACACATGAATAGACACGCTAGATGCAGAGTAGGTAAACTGAATGTCTGATTTGGCATTTTGGTACAATCTGGGGGCAACAATTGAGATAACATAAAAATGACCACAAGTGACATTTTTCCAGAATTTATGCCTTTCGCGTTTGGCCAAAATAATATTTGCAAAAAAGTTGCCAATTTAGTCTCAGTCTATCATTTCACACTTGACGAGATACTCTAGATGATAAATTGGACACTTTGGAGCTCGTTGGTGACAGAAAAATAGATAAGATAAAAGTGAAAAACAAATTTTACGAAGAAATGTTCCTAACAACTTGTTTGTGTCCTACCACTAAACAGTGAGTCCCAGACAATTATTTTACACATGAATAGACACGCTAGATGCAGAGTAGTAAACTGGATGTCTGATTTGGCATTTTTGTACAATCTGGGGGCAACAATTGAGATAACATAAAAATGACCACAAGTGACATTTTTGCAGAATTTATGCCTTACGCGTTTGGCCAAAATAATATTTGCAAAAAAGTTGCCAATTTAGTCTCAGTCTATCATTTCACACTTGACGAGATACTCTAGATGAGAAATTGGACACTTTGGAGCTCGTTGGTGACAGAAAAATAGATAAGATAAAAGTGAAAAACAAATTTTACGAAGAATTGTTCCTAACAACTTGTTTGTGTCCTACCACTAAACATTGAGTCCCAGACAATTATTTTACACATGAATAGACACGCTAGATGCAGAGTAGGTAAACTGAATGTCTGATTTGGCATTTTGGTACAATCTGGGGGCAACAATTGAGATAACATAAAAATGACCACAAGTGACAATTTTTGCAGAATTTATGCCTTTCGCGTTTGGCCAAAATAATATTTTCAAAAAAAGTTGCCAATTTAGTCTCAGTCTATCATTTCACACTTGACGAGATACTCTAGATGATAAATTGGACACTTTGGAGCTCGTTGGTGACAGAAAAATAGATAAGATAAAAGTGAAAAAAAAAATTTTACGAAGAATTGTTCCTAACAACTTGTTTGTGTCCTACCACTAAACATTGAGTCCCAGACAATTATTTTACACATGAATAGACACGCTAGATGCAGAGTAGGTAAACTGAATGTCTGATTTGGCATTTTTGGTACAATCTGGGGGCAACAATTGAGATAACATAAAAATGACCACAAGTGACATTTTTGCAGAATTTATGCCTTTCGCGTTTGGCCAAAAAATATATTTGCAAAAAAGTTGCCAATTTAGTCTCAGTCTATCATTTCACACTTGACGAGATACTCTAGATGAGAAATTGGACACTTTGGAGCTCGTAGGTGACAGAAAAATAGATAAGATAAAAGTGAAAAACAAATTTTACGAAGAATTGTTCCTAACAACTTGTTTGTGTCCTACCACTAAACATTGAGTCCCAGACAATTATTTTACACATGAATAGACACGCTAGATGCAGAGTAGGTAAACTGAATGTCTGATTTGGCATTTTGGTACAATCTGGGGGCAACAATTGAGATAACATAAAAATGACCACAAGTGACATTTTTGCAGAATTTATGCCTTTCGCGTTTGGCCAAAATAATATTTTGCAAAAAGTTGCCAATTTAGTCTCAGTCTATCATTTCACACTTGACGAGATACTCTAGATGATGAGAAATTGGACACTTTGGAGCTCATAGGTGACAGAAAAATAGATAAGATAAAAGTGAAAAACAAATTTTACGAAGAAATGTTCCTAACAACTTGTTTGTGTCCTACCACTAAACAGTGAGTCCCAGACAATTATTTTACACATGAATAGACACGCTAGATGCAGAGTAGGTAAACTGAATGTCTGATTTGGCATTTTTGGTACAATCTGGGGGCAACAATTGAGATAACATAAAAATGACCACAAGTGACATTTTTGCAGAATTTATGCATTTCGCGTTTGGCCAAAATCTTATTTTCAAAAAAGTTGCCAATTTAGTCTCAGTCTATCATTTCACACTTGACGAGATACTCTAGATGAGAAATTGGACACTTTGGAGCTCATAGGTGACAGAAAAATAGATAAGATAAAAGTGAAAAACAAATTTTACGAAGAAATGTTCCTAACAACTTGTTTGTGTCCTACCACTAAACAGTGAGTCCAGACAATTATTTTACACATGAATAGACACGCTAGATGCAGAGTAGGTAAACTGAATGTCTGATTTGGCATTTTGGTACAATCTGGGGGCAACAATTGAGATAACATAAAAATGACCACAAGTGACATTTTTCCAGAATTTATGCCTTTCGCGTTAGGCCAAAATAATAATTGCAAAAAAGTTGCCAATTTAGTCTCAGTCTAACATTTCACACTTGACGAGATACTCTAGATGATAAATTGGACACTTTGGAGCTCGTTTGTGACAGAAAAATAGATAAGAAAAAAGTGAAAAACAAATTTTACGAAGAAATGTTCCTAACAACTTGTTTGTGTCCTACCACTAAACATTAAGTCACAGACAATTATTTTACACATGAATAGACACGCTAGATGCAGAGTAGGTAAACTGAATGTCTGATTTGGCATTTTGGTATAACTTTGGGCAACAATTGAGATAACATAAAAATGACCACAAGTGACATTTTTCCAGAATTAATGCCTTTCGCGTTTGGTCAAAATCATATTTTCCAAAAAATTGCCAATTTAGTCTCAGTCTATCATTTCACACTTGACGAGATACTCTAGATGAGAAATTGGACACTTTGGAGCTCGTTAGGTGACAGAAAAATAGATAAGATAAAAGTGAAAAACAAATTTTACGAAGAATTGTTCCTAACAACTTGTTTGTGTCCTACCACTAAACATTGAGTCCCAGACAATTATTTTACACATGAATAGACACGCTAGATGCAGAGTAGGTAAACTGAATGTCTGATTTGGCATTTTGGTACAATCTGGGGGCAACAATTGAGATAACATAAAAATGACCACAAGTGACATTTTTCCAGAATTTATGCCTTTCGCGTTTGGCCAAAATAATATTTGCAAAAAAGTTGCCAATTTAGTCTCAGTCTATCATTTCACACTTGACGAGATACTCTAGATGAGAAAATTGGACACTTTGGAGCTCGTTGGTGACAGAAAAATAGATAAGATAAAAGTGAAAAAAACAAATTTTACGAAGAATTGTTCCTAACAACTTGTTTGTGTCCTACCACTAAACAGTGAGTCCCAGACAATTATTTTACACATGAATAGACACGCTAGATGCAGAGTAGGTAAACTGAATGTCTGATTTGGCATTTTGGTACAATCTGGGGGCAACAATTGAGATAACATAAAAATGACCACAAGTGACAATTTTGCAGAATTTATGCCTTTCGCGTTTTGCCAAAATCATATTTGCAAAAAAGTTGCCAATTTAGTCTCAGTCTATCATTTCACACTTGACGAGATACTCTAGATGAGAAATTGGACACTTTGGAGCTCATAGGTGACAGAAAAATAGATAAGATAAAAGTGAAAAAACAAATTTTACGAAGAAATGTTCCTAACAACTTGTTTGTGTCCTACCACTAAACAGTGAGTCCCAGACAATTATTTTACACATGAATAGACACGCTAGATGCAGAGTAGTTAAACTGGATGTCTGATTTGGCATTTTTGTACAATCTGGGGGCAACAATTGAGATAACATAAAAATGACCACAAGTGACATTTTTGCAGAATTTATGCCTTACGCGTTTGGCCAAAATAATATTTGCAAAAAAGTTGCCAATTTAGTCTCAGTCTATCATTTCACACTTGACGAGATACTCTAGATGATAAATTGGACACTTTGGAGCTCGTTGGTGACAGAAAAATAGATAAGATAAAAGTGAAAAACAAATTTTACGAAGAATTGTTCCTAACAACTTGTTTGTGTCCTACCACTAAACATTGAGTCCCAGACAATTATTTTACACATGAATAGACACGCTAGATGCAGAGTAGGTAAACTGAATGTCTGATTTGGCATTTTTGTACAATCTGGGGCAACAATTGAGATAACACATAAAAATGACCACAAGTGACAATTTTGCAGAATTTATGCCTTTCGCGTTTGGCCAAAATCATATTTTCAAAAAAGTTGCCAATTTAGTCTCAGTCTATCATTTCACACTTGACGAGATACTCTAGATGATAAATTGGACACTTTTGGAGCTCATAGGTGACAGAAAAATAGATAAGATAAAAGTGAAAAAACAAATTTTACGAAGAAATGTTCCTAACAACTTGTTTGTGTCCTACCACTAAACATTGAGTCCCAGACAATTATTTTACACATGAATAGACACGCTAGATGCAGAGTAGGTAAACTGAATGTCTGATTTGGCATTTTGGTACAATCTGGGGGCAACAATTGAGATAACATAAAAATGACCACAAGTGACATTTTTCCAGAATTTATGCCTTTCGCGTTTGGCCAAAATCATATTTTCCAAAAAAGTTGCCAATTTAGTCTCAGTCTATCATTTCACACTTGACGAGATACTCTAGATGAGAAATTGGACACTTTGGAGCTCATAGGTGACAGAAAAATAGATAAGATAAAAGTGAAAAACAAATTTTACGAAGAATTGTTCCTAACAACTTGTTTGTGTCCTACCACTAAACATTGAGTCCCAGACAATTATTTTACACATGAATAGACACGCTAGATGCAGAGTAGGTAAACTGAATGTCTGATTTGGCATTTTGGTACAATCTGGGGGCAACAATTGAGATAACATAAAAATGACCACAAGTGAAATTTTTCCAGAATTTATGCCTTTCGCGTTTGGCCAAAATCATATTTTCCAAAAAAAGTTGCCAATTTAGTCTCAGTCTATCATTTCACACTTGACGAGATACTCTAGATGAGAAATTGGACACTTTGGAGCTCATAGGTGACAGAAAAATAGATAAGATAAAAGTGAAAAACAAATTTTACGAAGAAATGTTCCTAACAACTTGTTTGTGTCCTACCACTAAACAGTGAGTCCCAGACAATTATTTTACACATGAATAGACACGCTAGATGCAGAGTAGTAAACTGGAATGTCTGATTTGGCATTTTTGTACAATCTGGGGGCAACAATTGAGATAACATAAAAATGACCACAAGTGACAATTTTGCAGAATTTATGCCTTACGCGTTTGGCCAAAAAAAATATTTGCAAAAAAGTTGCCAATTTAGTCTCAGTCTATCATTTCACACTTGACGAGATACTCTAGATGATAAATTGGACACTTTGGAGCTCGTTGGTGACAGAAAAATAGATAAGATAAAAGTGAAAAACAAATTTTACGAAGAATTGTTCCTAACAACTTGTTTGTGTCCTACCACTAAACATTGAGTCCCAGACAATTATTTTACACATGAATAGACACGCTAGATGCAGAGTAGGTAAACTGAATGTCTGATTTGGCATTTTGGTACAATCTGGGGCAACAATTGAGATAACATAAAAATGACCACAAGTGACAATTTTGCAGAATTTATGCCTTTCGCGTTTGGCCAAAATCATATTTGCAAAAAAGTTGCCAATTTAGTCTCAGTCTATCATTTCACACTTGACGAGATACTCTAGATGATAAATTGGACACTTTGGAGCTCGTTGGTGACAGAAAAAATAGATAAGATAAAAGTGAAAAACAAATTTTACGAAGAAATGTTCCTAACAACTTGTTTGTGTCCTACCACTAAACATTGAGTCCCAGACAATTATTTTACACATGAATAGACACGCTAGATGCAGAGTAGGTAAACTGAATGTCTGATTTGGCATTTTGGTACAATCTGGGGGCAACAATTGAGATAACATAAAAATGACCACAAGTGACAATTTTGCAGAATTTATGCCTTTCGCGTTTGGCCAAAATCATATTTTCAAAAAAGTTGCCAATTTAGTCTCAGTCTATCATTTCACACTTGACGAGATACTCTAGATGAGAAATTGGACACTTTGGAGCTCAAAGGTGACAGAAAAATAGATAAGATAAAAGTGAAAAACAAATTTTACGAAGAAATGTTCCTAACAACTTGTTTGTGTCCTACCACTAAACAGTGAGTCCCAGACAATTATTTTACACATGAATAGACACGCTAGATGCAGAGTAGGTAAACTGGATGTCTGATTTGGCATTTTTGTACAATCTGGGGGCAACAATTGAGATAACATAAAAATGACCACAAGTGACAATTTTGCAGAATTTATGCCTTACGCGTTTGGCCAAAATAATATTTGCAAAAAAGTTGCCAATTTAGTCTCAGTCTATCATTTCACACTTGACGAGATACTCTAGATGATAAATTGGACACTTTGGAGCTCGTTGGTGACAGAAAAATAGATAAGATAAAAGTGAAAAACAAATTTTACGAAGAAATGTTCCTAACAACTTGTTTGTGTCCTACCACTAAACAGTGAGTCCCAGACAATTATTTTACACATGAATAGACACGCTAGATGCAGAGTAGTTAAACTGGATGTCTGATTTGGCATTTTTGTACAATCTGGGGGCAACAATTGAGATAACATAAAAATGACCACAAGTGACAATTTTGCAGAATTTATGCCTTACGCGTTTGGCCAAAATAATATTTGCAAAAAAGTTGCCAATTTAGTCTCAGTCTATCATTTCACACTTGACGAGATACTCTAGATGATAAATTGGACACTTTGGAGCTCGTTGGTGACAGAAAAATAGATAAGATAAAAGTGAAAAAAACAAATTTTACGAAGAATTGTTCCTAACAACTTGTTTGTGTCCTACCACTAAACATTGAGTCCCAGACAATTATTTTACACATGAATAGACACGCTAGATGCAGAGTAGTAAACTGAATGTCTGATTTGGCATTTTTGGTACAATCTGGGGGCAACAATTGAGATAACATAAAAATGACCACAAGTGACAATTTTTGCAGAATTTATGCCTTACGCGTTTGGCCAAAATAATATTTGCAAAAAAGTTGCCAATTTAGTCTCAGTCTATCATTTCACACTTGACGAGATACTCTAGATGAGAAAATTGGACACTTTGGAGCTCATAGGTGACAGAAAAATAGATAAGATAAAAGTGAAAAACAAATTTTACGAAGAAATGTTCCTAACAACTTGTTTGTGTCCTACCACTAAACATTGAGTCCCAGACAATTATTTTACACATGAATAGACACGCTAGATGCAGAGTAGGTAAACTGAATGTCTGATTTGGCATTTTTGTACAATCTGGGGGCAACAATTGAGATAACATAAAAATGACCACAAGTGACAATTTTCCAGAATTTATGCCTTTCGCGTTTGGCCAAAATCATATTTGCAAAAAAGTTGCCAATTTAGTCTCAGTCTATCATTTCACACTTGACGAGATACTCTAGATGAGAAATTGGACACTTTGGAGCTCATAGGTGACAGAAAAATAGATAAGATAAAAGTGAAAAACAAATTTTACGAAGAAATGTTCCTAACAACTTGTTTGTGTCCTACCACTAAACAGTGAGTCCCAGACAATTATTTTACACATGAATAGACACGCTAGATGCAGAGTAGTAGGTAAACTGAATGTCTGATTTGGCATTTTGGTACAATCTGGGGCAACAATTGAGATAACATAAAAATGACCACAAGTGACATTTTTCCAGAATTTATGCCTTTCGCGTTTGGCCAAAATCATATTTTTCAAAAAATTGCCAATTTAGTCTCAGTCTATCATTTCACACTTGACGAGATACTCTAGATGAGAAATTGGACACTTTGGAGCTCATAGGTGTGACAGAAAAATAGATAAGATAAAAGTGAAAAAAAATTTTACGAAGAATTGTTCCTAACAACTTGTTTGTGTCCTACCACTAAACAGTGAGTCCCAGACAATTATTTTACACATGAATAGACACGCTAGATGCAGAGTAGGTAAACTGAATGTCAGATTTGGCATTTTGGTACAATGTGGGGGCAACAATTGAGCTAACATAAAAATGACCACAAGTGACGTTTTGCCAGAATTTATGCCTTTCGCGTTTGGCCAAAATCATATTTTCTAAAAAACTTGCCAATTTAGTCTCAGTCTATCATTTCACACTTGACGAGATACTCTAGATGAGAAATTGGACACTTTGGAGCTCATAGGTGACAGAAAAATAGATAAGATAAAAGTGAAAAACAAATTTTACGAAGAAATGTTCCTAACAACTTGTTTGTGTCCTACCACTAAACAGTGAGTTCCAGACAATTATTTTACACATGAATAGACACGCTAGATGCAGAGTAGTTAAACTGGATGTGTGATTTGGCATTTTTGTACAATCTAGGGGCAACAAATGAGCTAACATAAAAATGACCACAAGTGACAATTTTATAGAATTTATGCCTTACGCGTTTGGCCAAAAAAATACTTGCAAAAAAGTTGCCAATTTAGTCTCAGTCTATCATTTCACACTTGACGAGATACTCTAGATGATAAATTGGACACTTTGGAGCTCGTTAGTGACAGAAAAATAGATAAGATAAATGTGAAAAGCAAATTTTACGAAGAATTGTTCCTAACAACTTGTTTGTGTCCTACCACTAAACATTGAGTCCCAGACAATTATTTTACACATGAATAGACACGCTAGATGCAGAGTAGGTAAAACTGAATGTCTGATTTGGCATTTTGGTACAATCTGGAGTTAACAATTGAGATAACATAAAAATGACCACAAGTGACATTTTTCAGAATTTATGCCTTTCGCGTTTGGCTAGAATCATATTTGCCAAAAAGTTGCCAGTTTAGTCTCAGTCTATCATTTCACACTTAACGAGATACTCTAGATGAGAAATAGGACACTTTGGAGCTCATAGATGACAGAAAAATAGATAAGATCAAAGTGAAAAACAAATTTTACGAAGAAATGTTCCTAACAACTTGTTTGTGTCCTACCACTAAACAGTGAGACCCAGACAATTATTTTACACATGAATAGACACGCTAGATGCAGAGTAGGTAAACTGAATGTCAGATTTGGCATTTTGGTACAAATGTAGATAAGATTAAAAGTGGAAAAAAAAATTTTGAAGAATTTTTCCCAAAAAACTTCTTTGTGTCCCCCACTAAAAATTTAGTCCCAGACAATTTTTTTACACATGAAGACACGCTAGATGCAGAGTAGGTAAAGAATGCAGATTTGGCATTTGGGGGCAATGTGGGGGGAACAATTGAGCTAACAAAAAAGACACAAGTGACGTTTTTCCCGAATTTA
>CAJHNH020005382.1:0-22087 GCA_905116865.2 Candidula unifasciata
TATGGGAAAGCCCCCGGGAGCTGGATGCCGGTTTTGTTTCAAGGGCTCTCTTTCAATCCATTTAGCCAAATAAACATTCTACCATTGATTTTGTCTCTCAGGTCCCAAAACATTGGTCATCCATGGGGGAAAGTCGAAAACTCAATGGTCAAAATTTTCCGGGAAACCCTAAAAAAAACAATACATTTGTTTCCCCCTTTGACTCGACCTCCGCCTTTCATCTACAGCACCGAACCAGCAAACTTCCCTTCCAAAAACTTCCGGAGCGCGGAGGTTTGAACACTACTGTAATTTTTACCCTGTTTTTCTAACATAAACAGTCTCCCGGGAAACGAGATACTAACACCTTTTATTCCTTTCCCTTTTCCAGTACCCCCATCGCACAACGGATCTATTCTTTTTCTGTTGTTTGGCTATAGGGGAGTAGAGGGGAATCAACTTTGTGTTCTGTGGAAATAAAACTTTATTTTACATTTCTCCTTCTGACAGGAATCTGGAAATTTTTTAATCCCGGGAATAGAGGCGGCCGGGGTGGTGCTGACCCATTCACCGTTCTGTGCCGTTTTGGGCTATAAAAAAATAGTTCTAGCCCCATATGCCCTAACGCCCAAGGCTGGAAAAAGGGGCTTTAATCATACATACATACAACTACAACAACATACAACATACAACAACAAAAATACATAAATACATCATAAACAAATACTACATACAACATACAACATACATACATAAAATACATACAACAACAAAACTACAACATACAACATACAACTATCAACAAATCCCTACATACAACAACATACTTTCAACATCATACAGCATACTATACATCATAAATACATAAACATACATAATACTACATACAAAATACTAATACATACATACATACATACATACTACATACATACATACATCATACTACATCATACATACATACATACTACATAATACATACATACATACATACATCCATACATACATACAACATACATACTTAAATAGATTTTGGTTTCCTCCCTATTGCCTTTTTTCGCCCCTTTTTTATTTAACCCCCCCCCCCCCCCCCCCCCCCCCCCCATTTCCCCCTTCCACCCCCACACCCCCAACCAACAATCCTAATTCTTCATTATTTTAAATATCTTAGTACTAGAAAGAAAAACAGAACAATGGAAACCCCTTACTTTTTCTCGACCACCAAACCCTGCAGCGACTGCCCCCCCCTGCCCCCAACCCATTAATCGGGATTTGTACCGCGTGATTTCAAATGCCCCTTTGAAAATCGCTCAATGCCCGTTTTGGCGACCACACTGGACGACTGGGGATAAAACCAAAAGGCCCCAGAACAGGGTTCTTACAAGAAGCGAGCAGGGGGTATGAAAGTCTACATGGATCTACCCACCCGGGGGGAAAGTAGGTTTTTAAAGGAAAAGAGCGAGCGGACCAACTGGGAAGCATTGCACTAAGGCAACGCTATACGGACTGGGCTGGTGGATATATTAGGAATCTCTGACACTTAACGACGATTGCGTGACATGGAGTAAAGCATGGTGAAGCACGTCTGTGCCGTCTTTCGGAGTCCGATATAGGAGACAAATATAACCTGCTTCTCCATCGGAAAACATTTAGTTCAAGTCCCTTTGGAGTGGCTGCTGCCTCGGAGGACTTGATCACGCATGGAAAGGCCCAATGTTGCAGTGACGTCCCATTCTGATACATAACATAACGTTATGAAAGCCAGAAGGCCATACCTAACTGTAGCAAGGGTTTCTTGTTTTTCTCCTCCATTTCAGGTTTCCTAAGGGTAGCGCTATAGCCTTCTTGAAAGGCGGAGGTGTCTAGCAGGAGGGAGGACCGGTCGATCGGAGGGTGGTGGGGGGGGGGGGGGGTGGGGGGGGGGGGGGGGGGGGGGGGGGGGGGGGGGGGGGGCGGGGGGGGGTGGGGGGGGGGGGGGTGGGGGGGGGGGTTGTGGGTGGGGGGGGGGGGGGGGGGGGGGGGGGGGGGGGGGGGGGGGGGGGGGGGGGGGGGGGGGGGGGTGGGGGGGGGGGGGGGAGGGGTGTTGTAGTAGCCAAGGGTGTCAAATGTGGGAAACGGGGCCCCTTTGATCAACGGAAGATTGCAGTGGCCTGAGACTTCCCTCCCCCTCCCCCCCCCCCCCCCTTCTTTTCTCCCTCCACCCACTAAAATTGTTTTTACAACACTGTGTAATCTTCTTTTTCTTCTTCTTCACGTTCACCAGGCTGTACACTCTAATGTAAAGTTCTGGTTGCTCGTCCACTACTGGAAAAAAGTGGCAGTTCCCCTGCTCCGAACCTGATTGTTGCGTGTGCATCAGTTTTACAGAGCTCATTCGCTTGAATAATCAGATCTGTTTGGTTCCTCCTTTCCTTGGCCTCTTCGGCAAATTGCACTCCGACTTCAATAGGAAGCGCCCTAAGTCGTTGACTCTTACAACATTCTTTTTGGGGAGGCAGGTGGGTCCTAGTCGTGTTCTTCCACCCCCCACAATGGGGCCCCGGAACCCACACGGGGCCCTGTTTTAAATCAGATTATGCAACAGCTAAACTCAAAGGCGATTATGCAACTTACTGTATTTAAATGCGCTGCAAACCTTTCTGTAATTTAGTTCTAAGAGACGTACAAGCACATAATTTTGAGGATCCCTCCTGTATTGAAATATTTTACAACCCTTGTCTCTTTTGACGTCTATGCCATGTGCGTTGGTAGCATGTATATCCTCACCTTCGTCTCGTGTACTTTCATCACCTCTGACACAGACGTCTTCCATGCTATGAAACAAAGTTGGCCGCATATTTCTCGCTCTGGTCTTCTCCTCCTCCCTCCTCTCGCTCGCTCTCTCCTCCTCTTCGTCTCGGCTCGCTCGCGCGTCTCTCCTTCTGCTCTCTTCCCAGCCCCTGTCACGATTTACGCCGTGTGCCTCCTTTTCAATATATGACCAAAGAAAGGAGACTGTCTCTTCCCTGATGTGTGCAATCAGTTCTTTCGTGCGTCCTTCCTTTCCTAACCCCTCATTATTCCTTTTATCTGTCCAGGGTATTCTCATCAATTGTCTATAAAACCACATCTCCAAAACTACCAAATAATTTTTCACTAATCTTATAAGTGTCCGTGTTTCACGTGCGTGTATCTTCTTCTTCTTCTTTGCGTTCACCAGCAGTAAACTCTGGTGGAAAGTTCTGGTTGTTCGTCCACTTCTGGACTGCAGTCCTGTTCCAGAACCTGAGTGTTGCGTGTGCATGCGTTTGACAAATTTGACACATTTGAGTGTATCCTGTTGGTTCCTTGCCTCTCAGGCAGATGCACTCCGACTTCGAAGGAAGCTCCCAATTAGTCAACTCTTACGACATGCTTTTGGTCAGGCAGTGGTTCTATTTTTGTTTTCCCTAAAATAGGGCCCCGGTACCCACACGGGGGACTTCCGTATATCATTCCTGATACAGCTTTGAAGAATTCTCTGTCTCGCCCCACTTGACAAAGAAAGATTGCATTAAATAATTTTCATTTGGTAAAATGGCTGCTATTCTAGATTTAACCTCTTTAATACATCTTCCATCTGATTTTATCAAGATACCCAAGTGCTTATTAAACATATCAACTTGCTTGAGGTGTGACCCATTAATTTCATGTTGAATTTTAGAGGGTGATTTTTTCTCCTCTTTGTAATTGTCTGTAAAGCGATGATTATGAACAGTCATAGTAATAATGAAAGTAATTGATTTGATTCAAGAACCGATATCACAGCACTCGGGACATTCTCATAAGCGCTCCGACCCATCTTCAGCAGATAGCGAAGAGTTTCGATAGTTTTGGTGCCAGTAGCATTCTGATTAAACGTCCGTCTTGCCTTTCCTCTGAGCCTCGAGCATCTGCCAGAACCTCTCGTCACTTCCCGCTGCATCAATTTCACCAGACTGTGGTGATCCATCTGCTCCTCCGAACTGTACATGCTCTCCCACAAGGCCCTAACCACGTCTGCCTTATCATGTATCAGTATTCCACCAAGCTGTGCAGAGCCAGCCAGTCTGTCCGCCTGTAATAATAAAAGTAATAGAAGTAGTAAGTGACGGTTGCCTGGAGAGAAATGTGATGGAGGTTACAGTATCTGGAACACAAGGCAGATACTAACCTCCACGAATGTAGATACAAGGCGATAAAGATATATTGGCTATGAAAGCACATAGGGCTGGAGAATCGGCTAAAGAAAGAGAGACTTTTAGGCGTGCGGTGACTAGAGCTTTATGTTATTAAGGGTCTGTTTAGTGATGATTAAGTGTAGTAGTTAGCTGCTTGTCCTTTACAGGACGTTGCAGAACCAACCCTAGCATTTTTTGGCTGTTGTAGTTTTTCTCGGCAAATATACGTTCTGTAGTGTGCTATTGCTTACTAAACGGCAGACCAAATAGAGCTATCAAAACAAGGCAGTCTGCTTCAAACGGATAATGTTGCCGCTACCGATGCATCGGTTATTTGGCGCAGGATACATATTTTATACACCAGTCGGCGTTCGGTGGAGATGTGTTTAACACCAAGACGGATGCCTCTACATGCACAGGACTGTCCACGGTGCCCACTGCAGCCACTCTGCAATCTGGCTTTGAATGTCCACAAACATGTTCACTAAATAGTGAATATGCAAGCCTTGACAACGGTTATACATTTGTTTGATGATGAGTTGATATAAATCAACGTTTCTCAAACTTGTCCCCCCCCCCCCTCCCCAACACCCTTGTCGGGCAAAACGTTTTCAAGGCACAACTATCCCTAAAGCGGGTTAAATACTTAGAAAAAGAAGGGAAAAAAACCTGCAAATTGGATGTTCAGTTGTCTTTGATGCGATGAATGAAACTGGATGAATTATTTTGTTCTTCATGTTTATAGGAAGTTTAGTTAATTTGCCCCTTAAATCACTTGAAGGTTGCTCCTGTATCTATTTTGTAGAGTAAGCGTACTTTGAGAATGCACTGCAGCCTTGCATTGTCTTCTGATTACACTTGCATCCAGAACTCTTCTTTGTTTTCTTCGCGGTTTCTCTGTTTTAAACTGTTGTCTTCGCTGATCTCAAGCAGATTTTGAAAAATTCTTGATCATTGCCGCTGCACCCAGTCTGAGAACCACTGGTATAGATAATGCCAATGATGGTAACGATTTTTGTGATTATGATAATGAAAATGATTACGTTAGGATTATGGTTGTCGGTAAAGGCAGTGGTAGTTTATTATTACACTGTCGTATATTGATAACCATGTTGTATGTTAATTACCGGTACGTTCATAACCGTATTCTGACGACTGTGTACTACATGCTGGTCTAGAAGCAGATCTGCAGTATAACATGGACAGATTCTCCAAGTCCTGTACCAGCTGTGAGCTTACCATCAACACGGAGAAAGCTGAAACCATGTGCCAACCAGCACTAGACAAAGTGTATACTGAACCAACCTTTTAGTAAATGACAGGAAGCTTCTGGTTCTGGGATAGATGCGCATGCTCCGGTAGTACACTGTCTCATAATGCTCCAGGCACGATGAGGTACACACCAGGATCTCTAAAGCCACCTATACATTTAGCACACTGTACACCAGTGTCTGGCATCAAAGTGGCACCAGTCGGCAAACCAAATTGAGGGTATACAGAGCTACAGTGCTTCCAGTGCTTCTTTATGCTTAGGGACAAGGACTGTAAACAGACGCTATGCAAAGAAGCTCTACCACTTCCATACTGTCTGTCTGAGAAAGTGGTCATGAAGTGACAAGACAGGGTCCCGGATACAGTCGTACTGGATGGAATTGGCATTCCTAGAATCGTTACCATCCTGATGCAGTCACAGATTCGATAGGCTGATCACCTTTTTCACGTGACAGCCCATAGGCTCCCAAAAATAATCTCGTATGGTGAGATACAGGAGGGCAGTCGTTCTCTGATGGCCAGAAACAAAAATGCTTCAAGGACACGCTAAAAGCATCATGAACAGGTCTCAATGTAATCCCTGACACTTGGCAGGCTGTTGCACAAAAACCGGGCTGTCTGGCGAACGTCTGCCCAAAGAGGTGCAGCTACCTGCGAGGCATACAGAAAAAGGGCAGCCGAACAGCTAAGACAGGCTAGAAAGATCTGTTTAAAAGGCCGTTTACCTACAGACACTCTTCCCTTTTCTCACTGTCCTAGATCATTTCGAGCCCGTATTGGGGGGTGGTTGTAGTAGCCAAGGATGCAAATGTGGGGAAACGGGCCCTTGAACAACTGAAGATTGCAGTGGCCTGAGAGCCACTTAGCTCTGTGGCTAAGTCGATGCTAACGCTTCGTAATGCCTGGATGCCGGGTTCGATCCCAGCTGCGGGGAATGCGCCTTGCATTGGTTTCGACAGTAGTATCAAGAAAGCTGACCATCCAGGAAGCAATGGCAAACTACTGGACTTAATTTGCATAGAAAAACCACACAACAACGAGAGGCTGTTGGGGTTGGTTCTCCAACGTCTTGTAAAGGATATGCAACTAACCTTTTGGGATTATAAGTCACCTCCGAACTCTCAAACTCTATGATTGTATGGCGGATGAAATAACGATTGGTCCTCATCACCTGTGATAGACGAACACCAGGTATGTTTATGATGATGATGATAGTCGTAGTAGTGCTGATAATGACTATGATGTTAAAGATGGGGACGACGATAATTATGCCGATGATGGAGATACAAGAAATATGAACTCTTCATCTAATATTTACTACACCGCTAACATAAACATCTTCTCCACAAAGAGTGTTTTCCGCTATGAACATCTGTTTATATTAAGAAGATGCCAAATGATAAGAAAACATATTTACGCAAATGTCTGCCTTTCTTTTTCTTTCAACTCGACAGACAGAGAGAGTCAGCAATGGAAGGCATGAGCCAGTTAATGTGGCAAGATCAACAGCAATGAGAAAATTGTGTTAGCGTTGGATTTCTTGTTATTTACTGCGCATTGGGTTCGTCCGTTTGGTTATCTAACTGTCTGCCTGTCTGCTCGTTTGTCAGTTGTCGCAATTTACTTTCCTATAATCTGAACAAGATATGAATCTCTACATTATGTAGTTTCACAACCGAGTTACATATTATCATTTATAATGTTAGGCGTCCGTGGCTTAGGCGTTGCGAGTCCGACTCGTAATTCAAACGTACCGTGATCGAAACTCACTGCTGGCTGTGTGCATTTGTATCATTGTATGGGGCGTCGCAGGTCGACCCAGCCTAAAATGGGTATCAGGATGTATGTCCTGGGGAAGTGAAGACGGTCGGCGTATTGCTGACTACATTACCCACCTAATGCGGATTGGTATGTAAATATATGGGTTCTTTTCCCGTATGCCCGATGCGCCTAAGGCGTGAAAAAGGATCTTCATTACTTTACTTGCCCAGCTCTCTAGCGTAGTTGGCTAAACCGGATTGCGCGGTAACCGGGTGACGAACTCCATGTGGTCCGGGTTCACTCCCGGAGGAAGGCAGAAAAGCCACATTTCTCCCAGATTTACGGTATTTACAATGGAATCAAGGCTGAAAAGTTGCGATATCCATAACACCGAGCCTAAGGGTTAACAACTCATGGCTTCTGGATACTAAAACAAACAAACAAACAAACTTTACTTAACTTATTTCTAATGTCATTTCAATGGTAACATATGCCAGTGAAAGTGACAGTTGAAGAACCATAAAGGGCATGGAACGAAAGATACATTCATTCGAAAACATATCCCCTGTAAAACTGTAAATATGAGTTCATGTAAGCAAAGAAAGTTAAGGACCCATTTCCACGTATCCAGGCGCTCTGTGTGTGATGTGGTAAATATCACGTCGGCCGCCTTTACTTCAAAAAAAAAAAAAAAAAACTTTATCTGGTATCTATTTAAGGCAGGGTCGACTAGGGAATCAAGATCATTTTTTTAAGAAGAAAAAAACCTGGCTGAGAACTACAGGCGCTATCTTTGAATCTTCAGATCGTCTAGCCCACTGGTTCTCAATCTGAAGGTCGCGACTATTTTTGGGGTCAAACGACCCTTTCACAGGGGTCGCCTCCCCGTGTGGGTTCTGGGGCCCTATTACAGAGAAAACAAGAATAGACCTACTGCCTAACCAAAAGCATGTCGTAAGAGTCGACTAATTGGGAGCTTCCTTCAAAGTCGGAGTACATCTGCCTGAGAGGCAAGGAACAAGCAGTCAGCTTAAAATGAGTCACATCTGTAAAACGGATGCACACGCAACACGCAGGTTCTGGAACAGGACTGTAGTCCAGAAGTAGATGAACAACCAGAACTTTCAGTAAGAGTTTACGCGAAGAAGAAGAAGAAAGACAGGGGTCGCCGAAGTCCATCGAAAAACACATATTCATTGAAGTTATAAAGTAGCAACGATAATAAATTGTATCTTTGGGGGTAGCCACAACATGAGAAACTGTATTAAAGGGTCGTGGCGTTAGGAAAGCTGAGAGCTAGTGATCAGGCCGCCACACCAAGGCGGCTACCTCTCTCTACCGGAACTCTGTAATTTGCATTTGTTTATTTTCATGTATCTGAATGTTCATCAGTTGCTTCACCCATCCTAACCATGACGACGATTTGTATTTTTTGTCCTGTGCTTGACTGTTCCTCAGTTGCTTCACCCGTCCTAACCATGACGACGATTTGTATTTATTGTCCTGTGCTTGACTGTTCCTCAGTTGCTTCACCCATCCTAACCATGACGACGATTTGTATTTATTTTCCTGTATCTGATTGTTCCTCATTTGCTCCAACCATCCTAACCATGACGACGATGAAGAAGACGTATTAGAAGAAACATCATACTGGTATTCTAGTTCTGTCTTTCCTTTGTCTTCTGGTAAGTGTTTCTCTACTTAACTCAGTTGAGTGTTATCATTATAGTCACATAACGCCAAGCGTCCTCGATACCCAAAGCGGTAAAAAAAAATGGAAATGATAAAGAACTCCGAGCTTGGTTGGATCACCATTTGCTGCTGACTGACCTGCACTCTACCTTTTTGCTGCTGACTGACCTGCACTCTACCTACTTGCTGCTGACTGACCTGCACTCTACCTATTTGCTGCTGACTGACATGCACTCTACCTACTTGCTGCTGACTGACCTGCACTCTACCTATTTGCTGCTGACTGACCTGCACTCTACCTACTTGCTGCTGGCTGACCTGCACTCTACCTATTTGCTGCTGACTGACCTGCACTCTACCTACTTGCTGCTGACTGACCTGTACTCTACCTACTTGCTGCTGACTGACCTGCACTCCACCTACTTGCTGCTGACTGACCTGCACTCTACCTACTTGCTGCTGACTGACCTGCACTCTACCTATTTGCTGCTGACTGACCTGCACTCCACCTATTTGCTGCTGACTGACCTGCACTCTACCTATTATCTGCTGACTGACCTGCACTCCACCTATTTGCTGCTGACTGACCTGCACTCTACCTATTTGCTGCTGACTGACCTGCACTCCACCTACTTGCTGCTGACTGACCTGTACTCTACCTGCTTGCTGCTGACTGACCTGCACTCTACCTACTTGCTGTTGACTGACCTGCACTCTACCTGCTTGCTGCTGACTGACCTGCACTCTACCTACTTGCTGCTGACTGACCTGCACTCCACCGACTTGCTGTTGTCTGACCTGCACTCCACCTATTTGCTGTTGTCTGACCGGTAAACAACCTATTTGCTGTTGTCTGACCTGCACTCCGCCTACTTGCTGTTGTCTGACCTGTACTCCACCTATTTTCTGTTGTCTGACCTGTACTCCACCTATTTGCTGTTGTCTGACCTGCACTCCGCCTACTTGCTGTTGACTGACCTGCACTCCACCTATTTGCTGTTGTCTGACCTGTACTCCACCTACTTGCTGTTGTCTGACCTGTACTCCACCTACTTGCTGTTGTCTGACCTGTACTCCACCTATTTGCTGTTGTCTGACCTGTACTCCACCTATTTGCTGTTGTCTGACCTGCACTCCACCTATTTGCTGTTGTCTGACCTGCACTTTACCTACTTGCTGTTGACTTACCTGCACTTCGCCTACTTGCTGTTGTCTGACCTGTACGCCGCCTACTTGCTGTTGTCTGACCTGCACTCCACCTACTTGCTGTTGACTGACCTGCACTCCACCTACTTGCTGTTGACTGACCTGCACTCCACCTACTTGCTGTTGACTGACCTGCACTCTACCTATTTGCTGTTGTCTG
The DNA here is from genome assembly GCA_905116865.2 of Candidula unifasciata. Lineage (NCBI taxonomy): Eukaryota > Metazoa > Mollusca > Gastropoda > Stylommatophora > Geomitridae > Candidula > Candidula unifasciata. Next base: position 10,246 of record CAJHNH020005382.1, read on the forward strand.
ACCTGCACTCTACCTACTTGCCGTTGTCTGACCTGCACTCCATTTATTTGCTGTTGTCTGACCTGCACTCCACCTACTTGCTGCTGACTGACCTGCACTCCACCTACTTGCTGCTGACTGACCTGCACTCCACCTACTTGCTGTTGACTGACCTGCACTCCACCTACTTGCTGTTGACTGACCTGCACTCCACCTACTTGCTGTTGTCTGACCTGCACTTCACCTATTTGCTTTTGTCTAATCTGCACTCCACCTACTTGCTGTTGTCTAACCTGCACTCCCACTCCACCTATTTGCTTTTGTCTAATCTGCACTCCACCTACTTGCTTTTGACTGACCTGCACTCCACCTACTTGCTGTTGTCTGACCTGCACTCCACCTGTCAGTTAGATGCAATGAACTTGACGATTGTATGACAGAGGCCTGTCCAAACAGCTAAATTCTGCATCCTGGTCTTTCTTGCACTGCTTCTTCTTATCTCACATTCTATTGATCCCTGCATTATGATAATCGCATATAGACCAAAATAATTATGAAAGTCCACAGTTTTTGCATGTAATGTTTGTAACACAATCTTATATCCGATTAGCAAATGACTAGGATTGATGCAGGCGTTACTAACGTATAATATCCCTATTTTTAGTTCAAGGTTCATAGACGAAGGGGTGACGACACAAAGAAATCTTGGGGTTGGGAGAGGAGTCGATGATTCCTCTATAAACTTAATATGGCAAGCCTTTAGCCTTGTTTAACTGTGCAACAATAATATTAATTCGTAATTATTGCGTGCTGATAAAGTTAGTTGCGTATCCTTTACAGGACGTTGCCGAACCAACAGCAGCATTGTGTGGCTGTTGTGGTTTTTACTAGGCACATTTTACGATCAGTAGTTTTCTATTGCTTACTGAACGGTCAGCTCTCGGTACCACTGTCGAAACCAGCGCAAGACAAACCGTCCGCAGCTGAGATTGAACCCGGCACCCCGGCATTACGAAGCTCGTTCGCAACGCCTAAGCTACAGACGCCGATATAATGTAATTAACTGCAAAAAATATAATAAATGTACAAGTACTTAACAAGAAAACACTTCACTTGGTGGGCCGGGATGCGGGGACGGAGGGGGGTGGGAGGTTTCAAGGTTCCAGACATCATAGGTTCCGGCGCTCCTGAATGTATGTGACACAACACACAGAGGTGAGTCCTAGTTAGATGATGCTAGGGTCATATCTGACATAAAACGTCACCTGTTGCTGTTTAATCATCCTTCAAAGCTGATAATGAGTATGTATTTGCATAAGTTAATTTAACATTAGATCATTCTCCTGGCTATTGCACTCAGTTCAGTTTGTGACAGGAAAAAAACAATGAAGCTTCACAACATAGCATTCCCAAGGACAGGAGTACATGCACTGCAGCCAACCTACCAGTGGGTAGACAACGTTCTTCTTCTTCTTCTTCTTTTTCTACTTCTTCTTCATCTTCTTCTTATTCTTCTTCTTCATCATCATCATCATCATCATCTTCTTCTTCTTCTTCTTCTTCTTCTTCTTCTTCTTCTTCTTCTTCTTCTTCTTCTTCTTCTTCTTCTTCTTCTTCTTCTTCTTCTTCTTCTTCTTCTTCTTCTTCTACTTCTTTTTCATCTTCTTCTTCTTCTTCTTCTTCTTCTTCTTCTTCTTCTTCTTCTTTTTCTTCTTCGTGTGATCGCTTTCTGATTTAAACTGTCAAATTCTTGTGATAACTTGACTGTTTGTAGGAGTTCCCGTTTACTTCCTTACAACTTCAAGTGCAGTGCTGGCTCAGTATTGCCTTCTTAATGGGCTGTACATGGGATATTTCCGCAAGGACTACAGTCTGCACACACAGCCAACACGGGCACAATAGTGAACTACTTATATAAAGCTTGTGCATCAGCTTGTTAAGTTTGCTATGTCCTGTCTTGAAGTGTAGAAAAATGACTTTCCTATAAAGGTCAAGTAAGTGGAGACGGCGTAGGAATGGAATGTCTCTATCGGTACCAGGAAACGCCACCACGTGCAATTGAACATCATCGTCATAATCATCACCATTATCCAGTTGTACCATTATATGTTAATTACGGCTCGCTGTCCAGTCTTCCACTTCGTTCTATGCTGTGCAATTAATTCAATATCATGAATGGAACCCAGTCACAAACCTTTGGCCTCTGTCATCAACGTTCATCTTAGGGTTCCCCTTTTGGGCGTCCTCGCTTCCTCAATTCATTTATTTCCCATTTTAGTGCCTGTCTGGTGATTCGCTGCTGGTTTCTTCAAGGATGTGTTCAGTATAGGGTCATCTTCTTTGTCTTACAAAGGTTGTTACGCAGCATGTCTTCTCTTCGCGTTCCCCGACTGTAAACTCCAACAGCAAGTTCTGGTTGTTTGTCCATTTTTGGACTTTAGTCTTGTTACAGGACTTGACTTCTGCGTGAAAATCCATTTTACTTGGCTTAGTTTATACATACTGCTGGTTCCTCGCTTCCCGGACAGATGCAGTCCCACTTCGAAGGTAACTCGTAACTGGTCGACTCTTACGACATGGTTTTAGGGAGGTAGTGGGTATTTGCTATTCCCTCCCCCTACCCCCCACCCCACCCTTTCAAAAAATGGACCCCAGAATCCACACTTGGAAATAACAAGATGTAACGGATGATTATGTATGTGTTGTAATATGTTATAAACTAACGTGTTATATAACTATGTTATGTAAGAGACTAAAATAAAAGGAAAGAACCGTTCTCCACGCTTTCAGTCGTATGGGTATATAAGTCTAGACTGGTATTTTATAGACCAATCAGCACTCGTAGATAAATGTGCTCAACATCACACCGACCGCCTTTACCTCCCGGGGATTTACCTGGTAACCATTTGAGGCAGGGTCGATCTTAGAGCCAATGTCATTTAAAAAAAAAAAATCTGGCTCCGTCTCGACCCGAACAGACAACCTTGGGATCCGCAAACAAGCGTCTGGCCGTTACACCACGGCGACTACAATTTATTTGTGACTCATTACAAAATAGTAATACTCATTTATAATACGACCTTAAACAAGGGGCATGTCCCTTGACACCCCTCCCCCCCCCCCCCCTATTTTTCCCCCAAAGAAAATTAGAGGGAGACTACGCATTGCCAACACAGTATCCCCGCCCCCTCCCCCACCCCCTGTGATTTCTTAATGGTGGCGCGTCTATTCAGTACAACACATAGTGTACAAGTGTCAATGTACCATGCGATTCATGTTTTCTAGTCCACTAGGTTCATTATTTTGTTGACGTTGTAAAATGCTGATATGATTTTTCCTCTATGTGCGTGGTGAGAATAGCCTAATATACTAGGCGATAAATTGTGCAGCATTGAGCTGGTATTAATGTAGATAATTTTCTTGCTCATGCTGTCTCGCCCGTTCCCCTATTTGCACTCCTAATTGGCCATATAGAGTTCTCCAATGCAGGCAATATGAAACTTTTGTGAATATTACAATAGGAGCAAAAACGACGTGTGAAAGCAATAGTATATATGAACAAAGAAGACACAAATTCGACAGTGTAGAATGTACTCGAATTTGTGTTTCAGTTTCTAGGATTCAGTTATTTGCTTCATTTATTCACTTGTTACTGTAGTATGTACCTGACGAGATACAGCGAAATATGCCAGGAAATAAATTGTGCAGTCTATTGTTTGTGTCTTCTTTGTTCAAAATCACATCGGGAAAACATTGCTTTGAATAGTATATATATATATATAAATGTAAAGATAATGCTATAATGTGAGATTTGTGAGCATTTATAAGTATATATACCCCCTCACCCCTTTTTCCATTGTGTGCGAACATAAAAGTAATGATACCACAAAAGTTAGACTTATATGAATGTTACAGTAGAGACAATGCCAAATGCAGAAAAAAATCAGTCGCTTGAATATGAAAGTAAACATTATATCAAATATAGCACAGTGGAAATTAATGAAAATGTTTTTTTTTTTTTTTTTAAATTGTTTTTTAAACTAGTGTGAACATAACTATCAAAATAATAACACGAAAGTAAGACTTATGTAAACATAAGCCCGGCTCTCTAGCATAATTGGCTAAACCGGACTGCGCGGTGACCGGGTGGAGAACTCCTTGTAGTCCGGGTTCACGCCCGGGGGTAAGCAGAAAAGCCACATTTTGTCCAAGATTTACGGTACCTATCATGGAATCAAGGGTTGCGATATCCATAGTACCGAGCCAAAGGGTTAACAGCTCATGGCTTCTGGATATAAAAACAAACAAGCAAACAATGTAAACATAAAAATAAAGATTAATGCAGACAAGAAAGACTTGTACTAATATAAGAAGAACTCCACACGGGAGCATGCGGAGCAGAGGGTCGACCGGTCATCAGTAAAGATCCTTCGTCAGCATTTGTTTCGGCCCCCTGCTTCTCTAAACAACCTCGGAAGGTGGGCCGTCCTGGGTCATGAAGCCAGGCCCCGATCTTCCCTGCTGCACTTTATCGGACTCGATAGGGACAAGAAGCCAAGGTGACTTAACAGGTGTTGTGAGATTTGCTGTTATGTGTATATGATATAAAAGTAAAGCCACTGCTAAAAGCAATAATGTGTACACACAAATTAATATGCTATAATGTGTAAATGTAAAGTAACGATCCCATCAAAAAGTAAAACTTATGCGAACATAAAGTAAAGATAATGGCTTAAAATAAGTCCTCAGTAAATACAAAACTACAGATTCTGCAATAAACTAAAGCACAGATAACAGGAAATATAAACCAAAGATTATATAATGTAAAAGAATTGACCCTTCAATAAAAGTAAGACTTGCTGAACATAAAAGTACAAATCATCTTAAAATGTGAAAATAAATTCTCATTAAAAAGTGAGACTTGTTTGAATATGAAAGTAAAAGTAAAAAGAATTAGTGAGAGTTCTCTCCCGTCGCCCGCACTCCAGTGAATATAAAGTAAGAGACACTTGTGTGAAAAATATAAAATAGGATTAAAGAGTTCCTAAATCGCGCACAGTCCCAAGGGCCTCTGGATGCTGGTCACAGCACAACAACGCTTGTGCAAATATTTGGCAGAAGTCACTCCCACAAACATCATATATTTCGAAATCCTTCTAACCCTAAAACCCTAACCTATAATCCAACAACCGCATGATGATGACTACACAACCATTCACAATGCCTACCGTACGCAACTGTGCACCATATGAGCCACGATGTCTCACGCTACGCAAACACGATTTTTTTCGTTTGTTTTCCGATTACTGTTCGGAGTGCGGCGACGGGAGATAACTCTGACTAAGTCGTCCAAGTCTGTTTATTCTTCGTCCGGATTTGCCAGTAGAGCCAAAGAATCTTCTATAAATGTAAGAGTTGTGTGAATATAAAATTAAAGATCCTAATAAAAAGACAGAACCGTGTGAAAATCAAAGTAAATATTCTACCATAAAATAAGGCTTGTGCAGATACTGGCCATGGGAGCATTGATGTCTTTGAATGTCAAGATTTTTTTATTTTTTTTTTATTTTCTATACTAGTGATTCCCAAACTATGCGCCGCTGAGCCCCTAGGGACCGCGACCTCTTTCTTCACAGGAAAGCCGCGAAACATTCGAAGATACACAGTTTTTGTTATCTCTTACATACGAATAGTCATACTTTTACTTAGGTTAGAGCGCCCTGGAGAATGTTTGATTTAAAAAAAAAGGCGCTGCGACTAAGAAAAGTATGGGAAACACTGTTATAAACATAAATACAGGCGCCGAGCAAGCAAAGAAACAGAAAAGGTGAAGAGCACTCTTGCTGCAGGAAATTAATCCCCTGGTGCACTTTAAAGATTCAATGGCAGTTGGAAATCGCAACAAGTGAGCAGAAAAATATGTCGTGCATGATAATTCGGGGGAAATTAGAGAACTTTAAATATTAATTGTACATATGGATTAAAGCTGAAAGCTGTGGATTAGATTTTATGCATGTACACACACACACACACACACACACACACACACACACACACACACACATACCTTATTTTTATATATGTGTGTTCGTGCGTGTATGCGTATTATGTGTCTGTGTGTGTCCCTGCATGTATGTCTGCGTGCATGTCTGTGTGTGTGACTGAGCGTGTCTGTGTACGACTGTGTACTTATATGTGTGTCTCTGGTTGTGTGTCTGTCTGTACAAACACAAAGGCCAACATGCATCTAATCTAACGAGAGGGTTTTACAAATGTACCACAATTCTTGGGTCTCTCAAGCCCAGTGGTTCTCAACTGTTCTAATTCCGCGACCCTTTAATTCAGTTCCTCATGTTGTGGTGAGTGACCCCCAACCATACAATTATTTTCGTTGCTACTTCATACTTCGGTGAATTTGTGTTTTTCGATGATCTAAGGCGACCCCTGTGAAAGGAACGTTCGACTCCCAAAGGGGTCACAACCCACAGAAAACCGCTGCTCTAGCCTAAAAAATGTACTTTTTAATATCACGGGAAATAAAGGTGACCGGCATATTGATCATATCCCCAACAGAGTCTAATAAATATTTGACGTTAGCAACATGACTGGACCTCCACATGTCTTGTGTCCTACTGCTTAGGTCGTGCGGTAAAGCATCTCAGAGAGGAGTCAGGTGTAGTTTCCTGTCTTTTGCTAGTTCTATGGTTTGTGTTAATGTTATATTGCGTGTCTGTAGTGTCTCTTTTTACTCCCTGCACCCATCTCTTTCTTGGCCAGCCTCTTGCCTTGTTGCCTGCTGTTTTCATGAAGTACTCTCTAGCTGCTGGCTGATTTTGCTCTATTATGACCAGATGTCAAACCATTTAATTGTTTGATATTCTTTGAAATCGTTTACCATTGTTCTGAGTTCTTTGCTGGTGACACACACACACACACTCTCTCTCTCTCTCCCTCTCTCTCTCCCTCTCTCTCTCTCTCTCTCTCTCTCTCTCTCTCTCTCTCTCTCTCTCTCTCTCTCTCTCTCTCTCTCTCTCTCTCTCTCTCTCTCTCTCTCTCGGTTTTCCAGCCTGATTTTTTTATACATCGCATCTCGTATGCTCATATGCTGTTATTTTACGATTGTGGTTTTGCTCAGACTGTCCATATCTGGCGTTGATAGCACATAGTTGATACAAGAGCTGGATATTCACCGCATTCTACATGACCAGGTTTGCCTTCCGGCCCGAAAGACTTGAGTTCGAATCCGTGGTGATCTAGCTTATTTTTATGCAGATTGTTTCTTCCTTGCCTCTCAGGCATATGCACTCTGACTTCGAAGGATACCCTCAATGCGAAGACCCTAAAACACGCTTATTGGAGAGGGTGTCTATTCTTGTTTTCCCCACAGTGACTGATGACAGTTGGCGGGAAGAAGAGTGTGAATGATTGTCGTTCAAGCCCACGAGGACCTACAACGAGCGACCAACACCGGATGACACAAAGTGTCCCAACCCGAATCAGGATTACTCGGGCACAAGTCACAGAAACCGCGTTCAACCTTTGGTTATATTAGGGCACCTGACTACAGCTGACGGGAATCAGCTGAGGAGCACCCATTGCCTCCCCAACATCTAATAAAAATCGATTGTGGGGGCTACCTTCGAAGTCGGAGTGAGTGCATCGGCCTGAGAGGCAAGGAACCAACAGTCTGCACACAATTAGGTCAGATCTGTTAAACGTATGTACACGCAAAACTCAGGTTCTGGAACAAGACCTCAAGAGTGAGAAAGAATAGGCGGTATTATTAACAGTCTGTGATCACAGTTTAGGATTGTTAGTTTATTAAATTATAAGTAAAGTAATTGGTTGCCAACGTCGGTGTATTGTGGGCTGGTGAATGACCTACAAATGCTGTAATATAAGAATGATATGAGACTTGGCTGGACCACAACTGGTTAGGGCGAGGTTCATGACAATGCCTGATGCGCCCACGATGTAAACAAGGGTCTTGTACTTTGTATTTTGTTTTTTTAAACCCTAGATTATCTGTTTACATAACACACTTTGAAAAAAAAAAATAAACATACTATCAGGGAAAATTCAAAGGCAATGGAGCAAGAGGTGGGCTTCTATACAAGTGGAAGGACAACATCAAGAGATGGATCAGCAGCGGTCTCAGAGAGTGTATAACCAGGACAAGAGACAGGGCGTGTTGGAGATACTTTGCCGCCAACCTTCACTGTGGAGACGGCACCTAATTGAGTGATTGGTTGGTTGGTATTTTCTGGAAACCTGGTACTTCTAGCCTTAAAGTCTTTATCTACAAGACGACCACCTTTCACCCTGCACACCCTGTCAAGAGGGATCGGAGTTCGTGCTTTGTGCAATGTTCTCGGTAGACAGCCAGACGCACACCCTTAAATATTTAAACTTCAAACATCTAGAGAAATTTGTCAGGTCCGACTTTAGCACGTTGTTTTCTTGCTTACAGCTATGCTGCGATTTGTGCGCATTTCGATCCAACACATCGATTTCAGCTAAAGAAATTAACTCAAAACTCGAACTAACTGCCTCGAAAGCGGATAATCCTATCTCTTTAAACATGGCATGATAACGGGCACCTTGTAAGAGAAAGCTAGACACATCAACACACACACATAGATAGATAAAGAGACATAGAAAGAGAGAGAGAGAGAGAGAGAGAGAGAGAGAGAGAGAGAGAGAGAGAGAGAGAGAGAGAGAGAGAGAGACCATGAAAAAAGACTGAAACTTTAGCATTGCACGATGGACGAATATCTGTATCATAATGTGCTTGACATTGAAGAGACAGAAGGCTGTGGACGGGTAAGTTTACTAATGCCAGAGCATATGAGGCCCCTGGCTAATTCGACGTTAGTCTCCACAGACCCCGCCTATATACACACTAGCGCACTTCTGATTGGTAGTTCCTGAGCCCCGTAACCTTCGCACAAGGTTACCTGGGTGTTCCGCAATGCCGTTAATATCGCGTATGGTAAATTTCAGCACCCAAGCGCTTTTAACACTCCAAAAAATATGAAGTAACTGTTTCTAACACAACCCTCTAGAGAGTGCTGCAACGTATATCACAGGCATTCTCTTTCTCAGAATGAAAACGTAAATGCAAGACATCGCAAAAACCAAACAACAGAGCAGAACACACCTGTAACCTGCAGGAAAGTCGACCAGCCCAACAAACTTGTGAATGAAAAGTGACCTATTCTATACTAACGTCGAACAAACTGATGCTCCCACTAACCTTAGACTTTAGGTCACTTGATAACCGTATGACTAGAGTCCAGAAGTGGACAAACAAACCAGAACTTTCCGCCGGAGTGTACAACCGGTGAACCTGAAGGAGAAATATGATGACAGATCCTGATACTGCGTGATTTCGAAATAAATTGAGAAACCTTCCATCCCTCCTAAAACCACACTAAACATGATAGCAGATCCAGTCACCGCGTGATTTTGAAATAAATCGAGAAACCTTCCCTCCCCCTAAAACCAACCTAAACATGATGGCAGATCCAGATACTGTTTGATTTCGAAAATGAAGGATCCAGAAACGAGGTTTTTACTTCATTCGAATGAATAAATCAAACAAGTGTAATCAAGTATGTTTCGTTGCTTCTATAATTGGCGCCCATTTCCCACTCACTGCCGGCTAGGTAACAAAGTACAGGTGTGCTCGCATACCGCACGTCGTGTCAGTTATCTGTTGTAAGATATCTCTGCGAATTAGTATACAGTATATTTATTTAGTTTTATCATATTCTGACATTATCTCAGTTGTTGGTGGCGTTGGGTGGTACTTGAATAGTCTAATTCATATGTCTTCCCCACCCCTCCCTCCCACTCTATACTAGGGCTTATATTGGACTCTAACTTACATTACGACAGGATCCGCCGTGGTGTAGTGGCTGACTCTCGCGTCCGGATCGGAAGGTCGTGGGTTTGGGTCCTGACGGAATCCGACTTGTCTGTAAAAAAAAAATGACATTGACTCCCAAGTCGACCCAGCTTTAAGTAGGTACCAGGTACATAACTGGGAAGTAAAGGCGGCTAGTGTGATGTTGACCACCTCATCCAAAGAGTCAAATAATCAGTCAAATACAGGTCTACCGCTATGAGCCCAATATGCATCAAGGCATGGAAAAGGGACCTTTACTTTACTTATATTACGAGCGTCCTTAAAATCACCCTCTTTTGTGTGAGCGTGCGTGTGTGTCTCTCTTTTTGATTGTTTTCCGGTAGTTGTCTCTATGAGCCATGTCCTGTGAGGACACCTTTGTAGCGTCTTTTTATTGTCCATGATGTTTTCGTCGTTTTCCTGTTTCTGAATAAAACACTCGCTACTTTAGAACCATGGCCCATTTTTTAGGGGGGGGGGGGGGGGGGGGAATGGGGACAGAGAGACCCCTTGTTCTCTGCATAAGCATGTTCTAAAGGGTGATTATGTTTGATGAAATTAAATGTGTTGTGCCCAAAAACGACTATATTGCCGCCTGGCTGTGTATCAAATTCACAACATGAAAAACCCAAGTGGTGAACTCTGAAGAAAGGAAATTTCGGCATAGTGTAATTATTAAGTCACACAAATAGGTCAGATCCGTAAAACGGATGTGCACTCAACACTCAGGTTCTGGAACACGTCTAAAGTCCAGAGGTGGGTGAACAACTAGAACTTTTCCCCGGTGAACGCGAAGAAGAAGAAGTACGTAACGTTCAACCCAACCAGTTCTGGACAACAAGCGATAAACATCCAATGGCCCTTAAAGTGCCACCATTCAAATAAGAATCACCCTGGCACTAGTTCCAGACACCCCGTTCAACCCGTAGGTTATATTTAGGGCCCCCGACTACAGCCGGGCTAGAGCTTTAAAAAACAATGTGCATCCCACAATGTGAGTAAACAAGAAAGTAAAGGCCCCTTTTGCACGCCTTTAGGCGTATAGGGCATATAGGGCTAGACTTATATTTTTATAGACCAATCGACACAAGATGGGTGATGTGGTCAGCATCACGCCGGCCGCCTTTACTTTCACGGGACTGCACCCGGTACCCACTCAAGGCTAGGTCGACCTAGGAGCCAAGATCTTTTTTGAAAAAGATCCGGCTCCGCCAGGGACCGAACCCACGACCGTCTGATCCGCGGCGAGCGTCTAGCCGCTCGGTCACGGCGACTCCCCATCCCACAATGGGACAGGATTAAATAGCCTAATTTATTTCTATGTTGACCGCCATCTGCGATCCCTAGTATGTTTTATATTCGCACATTACAAATTTAAAAGATACAACTTTTGCTTTTAGATTCCGGGCACCTTTGATGCTTAAAAAAGAATATACCTACTACACAAGAAGAAGAAGAAGAAGAAGAAGAAGAAGAAGAAGAAGAAGAAGAAGAAGAAGAAGAAGAAGAAGAAGAAGAAGAAGAAGAAGAAGATGAAGAAGAAGATTTCACAGTCAATGTTACTTTTATGTTACTTTGACAGAAAACGTATTCAATAAATCAAGAAAAAAATAAAATCATACTTTTATGCTTGCAACAGATACCTTTTATTCAGATACAAACACGCATGCGCACGCACGCGCGCATCGCTGGTCCTGTAACAAACACCTGATATCGTAACTGGCAATACTTGCATCTGTACGTCTAGTTTATGTTCTCAGACAGGCGTCAAAAAGATGTTGAGATAGTTTTTGATGTATTTGTGTTTCTCCCCCTCTCTCTTTCTGTGTGTGTGTGTGTGTGTGTGTGTGTGTGTGTGTGTGACTGTCTGGTTGTCTGTCTGTCACTGTGTGTGTGTCTGTATGTGTGTGAGTCTGTCGCTCTGTGTGTCTGTGTGTCTGTCACCGCGTGTTG
>CAJHNH020005383.1:0-2500 GCA_905116865.2 Candidula unifasciata
GTGTAATTCCACAGCTGACATGACAGTCCATTGTTTCAAGGGGTGCAAGTGTGCTGTTGTGTGGTGCTTTTTTCTTGAGTGTTGATCTAGTGTCTTCTAATCCTAACCCTACCCCTAACCCTAACCCTAACCCTAAACTTTACTGTAGAGAAATCGCAAGAAACTACAACCTGAACACCCTAGAATTTATTGGGAATGTCTCCCGTGACGTTGTCGTGACGTCAGGGGTAAGTTATAAATTAAGTACCGTATATACAAATGTCAGCCGCCTACAGCACACAGACTAGGTGCCGTACGTGAAACGATTTTCAGTGACTCGCTAAGTGACGTCTTGAAGTCAGTGATCAAGTTTCAGAAAGTGAAATTCCTCCACCATTGTTAACACCATAATGTTTTAAAGAGAACAGTAATGGAAGGTATGGTTCTCGGAAAAAGTATTCAGGGTACGACTATCCCGGGGAGGTGTAGGGACGTTAATAATTATCGTGGACATGAAAGACCACAATGCAAAACAGATGGGAGGGGACCGAGTCATTTTCTCGTGTGATATTATGAGAATGGCGTTCTAAATTGACTTGCTACACAATGAAGATAATGATGATAATGATGACGATAATAATAATAATGACTATGATGATGATGATGCTCAGTGTCCAGACCCTTAGCTATTGCATGTGGGTGTGTTTGTGTGTGGTTTGTATGTCATAGGTTGACACAGCCTAAAATGGGTACTACTTTTAAGATAGATATGGACTGATGACTTTAAAAAGCGCCTACATCGACATAGAACGACAATATCTATTGCTGCCTATCAAGTAATGTATTGCAAACTTTTCCTTCCCACGGCGCTTAACGACAGAAAGGGAAATTGATTAAGACGATGACTATTAATACTGAATACAATATGTCGAAGATATTGTTTTGTTAATCTCATGTAATTGTGCCTAAAACAAAACTATCAAAAATACGAAGTCTCAACCCACAGACATTTATCTGATAATAAGCACGTAATTTTGCGTTTTTTTTTTTTTTAAAGTCATTTGTCTTTCTTCTGTGGATAGGAGCTACCTTCTTGAACCAGACCCACTAATGACAATAGCGTCTCCGACGCCTGAAAACCACATTTCTCCTTCTGCGACCAGCTTTTAAAGGGATTTTTGTGTCTTCTATTTATACTTTCTGGCGGATATATTTCTCCACGTGTTTTTCCATTCTGCTCCTTTCTTTATTCTGCGTTCTCCCAATCTGGCTGTTAGGTCTGCTGTTATGTCCCCTATGTTTATATTTTCCTTTTTTCCTGTCTTAGCGATTGGATTCCATATCTGTTGATCAATGAACTTAACATTGATTCAGACGGTTGTGTACCCACTGCAGCACGTTCGGAATCATGGAGCAAATGCGTGCTAAACATTCAGGACTCAATGGCTATTCTTGTATTCATCGTTTATGGTAAAGGAGAGAAGGGAACCCACGTCAAGGGGCAGAATAGTGATCTCACGAGGAAGACCGAATCACTGGTAAGATCAAGGCCAACATGGTGGTGACAGCACTGTCTATAGAGCAGTAAATCATTATGCTCGGAAACACTACCCTACGTTAGTTGCGTATCCTTTACAGGACGATGCAGAACCAACCCCAGCAGGTTTTTTGGCTGTTGCTTTACTAGAGAGGTTTACGTCCAGTAGTTTGCCATTGCTTTCTGGACAGTGAGCTTCTCGATGTCACTGTCGAAACAAACGCAAGGCACAAGGCTCGCAGATGGGATCATGCCCGGCACCCTGGGATTACAAAGCGCGTTCGTAACACATAAGGCACAGACGCCGACTCCTCTTAAATAGACAGTAACGATAATTTATTAGACAATGCATTGATACAGTAGAAAAAAAAATTGTGAAGTGTTCAGGATCTTCAGTTTGCAATCTTAAAGCTGTGGTTAATTTTCGTCTATTTTGATGAGTGTAATTTGTATTTTAGAGCTACTACAGTCGTGCTTTTCCTAATGGTTACAATGTTCGTCTGCAATTATGTTTACTTCCCTTTTACTATCTATCTAATCTATCTATCTAATCTATCTATCTATCTATCTATCTATCTATCTATCTATCTATCTATCTATCTATCTATCTATCTATCTATCTATCTATCTATCTATCTATCTATCTATCTATCTATCTATCTATCTATCTATCTATCTATCTATCTATCTATCTATCTATCTATCTATCTATCTATCTATCTATCTATCTATCTATCTATCTATCTATCTATCTATCTATCTATCTATCTATCTATCTATCTATCTATCTATCTATCTATCTATCTATCTATCTATCTATCTATCTATCTATCTATCTATCTATCTATCTATCTATCTATCTATCGATCGATCGATCGATCGATCGATCGATCGATCTATCGATCGATCGATCTATCGATCGATCGATCTATCGATCTATCGATCTATCGATCTATCGATCTATCGATCTATCGATCTATCTAT
>CAJHNH020005383.1:5000-10000 GCA_905116865.2 Candidula unifasciata
GATTAAAAATACGAAAAGAAGTCATAAGTAAGTCACCAATGGATATGGGTTGGCAGGAAAATGTAGTTGGTGGTTTCTACAGGTGTCATTCGGGGGCACCAACATCAAACTTTATGACACCGCTCGTTTCGTGGCGCTAGGTGTTGCGTGCGCATTCGCAACACAGAAATGAAATGGCTGCAAACTCTGGGGAAACGTTACGGTTGTTCGTCCACTTGTGCACGTTGGTCCTATTCCAGAACGTGGGCTTTGTGTGTACATTGTATGTGCAAATTACAGATCGTGCGTATTTGTTTGCAGACTAATGGATCATCGCCTCTCAGGCAGACTGTTGGATCATGGCCTCTCAGACTGCTGGATCCTCGCCTCTCAGGCAGACTGTTGGATCATGGCCTCTCAGACTGCTGGATCCTCGCCTCTCAGGCAGACTGTTGGATCATCGTCTCTCATGCAGACTGTTGGATCATCGTCTCTCATGCAGACTGTTGGATCATCGCCTCACATGCAGACTGTTGGATCATCACCTCTGAGGCAGACTGCTGGATCATCACCTCTTAGGCAGACTGTTGGATCATCACCTCTTTCGATCATCGCCTCTCAGGCAGACTGTTGGATCATCACCTCTGAGTCAGACTGTTGGATCATCGCCTCTCAGGCAGACTGTTGGATCATCACCTCTGAGTCAGACTGTTGGATCATCGCCTCTCAGGCAGACTGTTGGATCATCACCTCTGAGTCAGTTTGTTGGATCATCGCATCTCAGGCAGACTGTTGGATCATCACCTCTGAGGCAGACTGTTGAATCATCACCTCTAAGGCAGATGAAAATGAGAATTCGAAGGAAAGACTACTAATTAGTAAACCAAAAAGCGTATGCTAGGGTGTTTGATACTGGTACAGTTCTTGCTCCTGGAGATCGTCGAATATATTTCCGACTCCATCGATCGACTCGCAAATTTAGTTTTCAGAGAACTCTTGGATCGTCTCTGCAGCTACGTAATTTCGAACGCTGCAACACATCCGACGACCGAGTCCACTATAGATAGAGACACCCTCTAATGTAAGATGCCGCTTGGTGAAATGTGGTCGATCCAAAAGATATTACTCTTTGAAAAGACATGTATAGGGATAGACACACCAACTGCCAGCCAGACACCCACAGACATGTTAACAGATGGACAGTTAGACTTAAGCTGACAAAACAGACAGACTGATCCGGATATTTTACATCCTGCATAGATACATCAAGACAGACATGGTCGATTACTCTTGTTTGATGTTCACAGACACAGCTCCCTTCCGTAATAAGCTCAAGCCATATTGATGTGGTGATCTGTATCATCTGTCTGCGTATCCCATAATTTTCGATATGTAATCATCAGAAAAGGTTATTGAATCAGGGAAGGAATTATCGCCGCTTTTCCTTTAACAGCAGGCGAAAAATGTAACGCGGGGATGTATACATATTTGTGAAAGATAAAACCGAAGCAAACTTTCTGCAACGATGACAAGGAGAGGTGTGTTCAGATCCAACGGGAGACAGCAAACTGTCAAACGGCCAAACTACCGATAATTCCAAGAGAAGGAAGTAATGGAAAATGAAGGAGAAGAATTAGAGGGAGAGGGAGGAGAATTATAGATCTCGGTTTAAAGTCGACAAGATCGACTTCAGTGTTTTATGCTATATTACTCATTTTCTATCTGTAGAACGGCTGACCATCCTCTGAAACAAAGGACGTCATTTGTTTTCAAGGACAACCACAGTACTCATTATGTAGCAGGCCTTTTTGCAGAACGTCGCTCTCATCACGCTCTACCAGAAGGAAACTCAGTCTCTCGCCAACTCTCCGGACTGACCACAACGAAACGGTAAAAACAGCTTTCATGAGTACAACACAGTCTGGGATATGAACACACGATTTTGAAACCGTGAAGTAAATGTTTTTTTTAGCTATACAGTGTATATTTTGAAAGGGAATAAATAGCAGAACCAAAATATGTTTCGTTATTTCCCAGTGTCATCAAGAAAGTTTTTAATTTTTGCAAGCTGGTAAAACTTTTTAGCTGTTTGCTTCACAAGTGCTTGTACGTGTGAGTTGAAGGTTAGATTCGCATCAATTACCAACCCCAGTGTTTTGTGCTCAGTTACATTTTCTACTTGAGTGCTCCCAATGTAGAGTTGAAGCGTTCTCTGAGAATTTAAACTGTATAGTTTTTGCCTGGTCGTTATTAGCATAGATTTGGTTTTATTAATGTTTATTTGCATACGGTTTGCACTGCTCCATTGGACTACATTATTTAATTCTTGTTGTAATGAAGACTCTAGTAAATTACATGTTTGAGCATTTGCATAGATGGTACAGTCGTTTGCGAATAAATCGCAGGACGACAACAGACATAAAGGAAGGTCATTTATGTAGATATTGAATAACAGAGGACCAAGAATCGAGCCTTGAGGTTCCCCAGTATTTAAGTCAGTGGCTTGCGATAGTGATTTATTGTAACAGAATATTTGTTTTCTATTTAACAAAAAGGATTTTATTAACTGTAATAGTCTAGGGTTAAATTTCGTGGTTTCTAATTTTCTTATAAGAATGTTATGGTCTATCATATCAAAAGCTTTCTTAAAGTCTATAAACACCCCGCCACATATTTTCTCATCATTAACATTCTGGTGCCATTTTTCAATCATGTTAGTTAAAGCAGTATGGCAAGAATAGTTTGGTCGAAAACCTGATTGGTTATCCACTATAAGTTTGTTGTGATCTAAGTGCTGAAAGTTACATTATGAATACGTTAGAAAGCTATAGGTAACTATATATATATACTACAGGACACTGTGCTTTGCGTAGAGCTACAGGAAACTACACCTAGAAAGCTATAGATAACTATATGTATATACTACAGGACACTGTTTGTGCTTTGCGTAGAGCTACAGGAAACTACACCTAGAAAGCTATAGATAACTATATGTATGTACTACAGGACACTGTTTGTGCTATACTTAGAGCTACAGTAAACGTCATTTAGAGAGCTATAGGTAACTATATGTATTTACTACAGGACACTGTTTGTGCTATACTTAGAGCTACAGTAAACGTCATTTAGAGAGCTATAGATAACTATATGTATGTACTACAGGACACTGTTTGTGCTATACGTAGAGCTACAGTAAACGTCACCTAGAGAGCTATAGGTAACTATATTTATATACTACAGGACACTGTTTGTGCTATACTCAGAGCTACAGTAAACGTCATCTAGAGAGCTATAGATAACTATATTTATGTACTACAGGACACTGTTTGTGCTATACTTAGAGCTACAGTAAACGTCATCTAGAGAGCTATAGATAACTATATTTATGTACTACAGGACACTGTTTGTGCTATACTTAGAGCTACAGTAAACGTCATTTAGAGAGCTATAGGTAACTATATTTACTACAGGACACTGTTTGTGCTATACTTAGAGCTACAGTAAACGTCATTTAGAGAGCTATAGATAACTATATGTATGTACTACAGGACACTGTTTGTGCTATACTTAGAGCTACAGTAAACGTCATTTAGAGAGCTATAGGTAACTATATTTATGTACTACAGGACACTGTTTGTGCTATACTTAGAGCTACAGTAAACGTCATTTAGAGAGCTATAGGTAACTATATTTACTACAGGACACTGTTTGTGCTATACTTAGAGCTACAGTAAACTACACCTAGAGAGCTATAGGTAACTATATTTATATACTACAGGACACTGTTTGTGCTTTACGTAGAGCTACTGGAAACTGCACCTAGAGAGCTATAGGTAACTATATTTATATACTACAGGACACTGTTTGTGCTATACGTAGAGCTACAGAAAACTACACCTAGAAAGCTATAGGTAACTATATTTATGTACTACAGGACACTGTTTGTGCTTTACGTAGAGCTACTGGAAACTACACCTAGAAAGCTATAGGTAACTATATTTATATACTACAGGACACTGTTTGTGCTATACGTAGAGCTACAGGAAACAGCACATAGAGAGCTATAGGTAACTATATTTATATACTACAGGACACTGTTTGTGCTTTACGTAGAGCTACAGGAAACTGCACCTAGAGAGCTATAGGTAACTATATTTATATACTACAGGACATTGTTTGTGCTTTACGTAGAGCTACAGGAAACTGCACCTAGAGAGCTATAGGTAACTATATTTATGTACTACAGGACACTGTTTGTGCTATACGTAGAGCTACAGTAAACGTCATCTAGAGAGCTATAGATAACTATATTTATGTACTACAGGACACTCTTTGTGCTATACGTAGAGCTACAGGAAACTACACACAGAGAGCTATAGGTAGCTATATTTATATACTACGGGACATTGTTTGTGCTTTACGTAGAGCTATAGGAAACTGCACATAGAGAGCTACAGGTAATTATATTTATATACTACGGGACATTGTTTGAAGTCACCGCCGTGTAGCGACCAGACGTTCATCTGCGATCTAAAGATCTTGGCTGCAGGTCCTGATGATGCAGCCTGACTTTTTTCAAAACTAACTCCCTCTGGGTCGATCCAGCCCTAAATCGGTTCCGTTTAAAATCCAGGACAGAAAAGGCAACCGGATGCCGATTAGCCCATTTAAAAAAAGGTCTTGCCCTATTTGCCTATGAGGCGTATCAAATGGTCCTTTACAGAACTCTGTTTTTTACAGAAACTACTTGATATTGCATTGCAAGTTACAAGACGAGCAATACAAGAGTGATTTATGTACTGAAATTATTCTAGACACACCACTGGTGGAGTTGATTGAGATATCAGTGGAACACTGGGAAATAAATTCTTGATTACCGGTCTGATCAGCTTGGGCACATCCATTCTGATTTATTAGGTCGTGGTCTAAGTCGTAGTGGTTTTGAACACATCAAGGTTGAATAAACGGAACAGGATCTTCTCCTGTATATGGTTGTGTGTCCTATTGTACACATTCTTCCT
>CAJHNH020005383.1:15000-22081 GCA_905116865.2 Candidula unifasciata
TTTGAAGTTAATTAAAACAGGATTGGAAACATATATCTCACAAGCCTAATTGTCGAAAAATTACGAGACATCAGTACTTTAACATATCTTCCTGTTCACATTATTTTCGCAAAACTCACAAGGACTCATCGATGTTTGAGAAGAAAGTGCCACTCTCCCAGTGGAATATAATTGCCTGACGGTCGCCTTGTAAGTGGACGGTATTTCTAGATATCGCTAGACTCAACGCAAATTGAAGAGGTGGTGGCAAGCGTCAATTCTCTCGTTTGTCGGACAGCAAAATTAATGGATTTCACGCAGTGTGTAGCATAAAAAATTGTAATGTATTCAAAGCTGTTTTTAAACCTTGGGCGGGTAAGTGCAGAGTTGAAGGGTGTTTATACAACCAATATGTCTGTAAAGAAGAGGTTCTCAACTTGTGGATCGCTACCCTTTTGTCAGCTGTGATATGCAAGCACTCTGTCGTTACGACAGACAACCTGTTACTCTCTGTCGTGGGTAGGAGCTCCTGAGCTTTAGCGTCTAGAGATTCGCTTGCGAATCTGGGACATTTTTCAGAAATAACATTGGATTACAGGTCGACCAAGCCTTGTGTTGGTACGAAGTAAAGCCTTGAGAAGTAAAGGCGACAGGCGTAATGCTGATCACACCACCAGTGTTGCCACTTTTCTTTGACAAAAAATATCCAAAACGGTGTCAAAAAATATCTAAAAAGATCTGAATCTCCGTGGAAAAGATCTAGAAAAAACATCCAAATTGAAAAAGTCAAAAATTACATAGCTTTCGTTATGACTTACCCTACATAATCACCTTCACTGATGTCTGCCCCACAAGATCCACAGGATAAACTTAGCTTGGATAATGAAGTTGAAGCTTCAGATCAAAAATGACCCTGGCATGCTTTAGCTGTTCAAATTTCTTTATAAGTGGAACAGTAGGCTTATTTCTCTAGTCTCATCAGGCTGAATTTTAATGGCACGATAGCATTTAAGAGGTCAAATTTCATCCTGTTTTTTTAGGTTAGATTTGATATAATTCCTAGCACTGAAAACTCTTTCTACGTCAGCATTTGAGTGGTAGTATCATGGCAGACATGACACTTTAAAGAGCTTACAGAATGGACTGTTTGATGAGGCATCTTTAAATTGTCTCACTTCACTCCAAAACGCTTTAGTTTCTGTTTTGTTTGTTTCATCACTGTACATTCCATATAGTATTTTAGCTGTGTAGCACTTTTCACTTTGTCTTGTTATTTCAAAGTGTGTCTTCAACTTCAGCCATTGCTTCATAATTCTTTCAACAGCTGGTTAAATTAATAACCATCTAGTTTTGCAATCTGACAGAATTTTCGGTGGTGTGGAACCATCATTCAAGGCTGTATATAATGTATTGTATTGCTGTTGTCTGACAAATGATTTGGAAAACCAGTTGTTGTTGTTGTTATCGATCCAGCGGCGCATGAGCTTTCGCCCTTTGGTCCAATGCCATGTAGTGGAATTTGCATGTTTTCACAAGCTGTTCTTTTCCTCCGTACAAGGTGTTCCACTTGTCTGGTCTCGGAGGGAGTAGCGTTCTTCTTGTCTCACTGAGTTTTGGGCACTCAAAGAGATGGTGTTCAACAGTTTCGTAGGGGTAGTTACATAGCTGGCACTCTGGGGAGTGTTGTGGCTGTATTCTGTTTAGGTGTCCATTGAGTGGAGTATGTTGCGTTCTAAGTCTGAAGATGGTGGCCTGGTCCCTTCTTGTTAGATGGTTAATGCTGTCATTAGGATCAGGGCCAGACATATGTCTATAAACCTCTCTTCCAGTGTCTCCCATGGCCCATCTGTTCAACCAAGTCTCTGTTTATAGCTCTTATCAGTGTTTTTGCTGTCTGGAGGGTTGTCGCTGTAGGTGGTTGTTCTTGTGTTGCTCCTTTCTTTGCCAATCTGTCAGCTCTGTCATTACCTGGTGTGCCGGAGTGACCTGGAATCCACTGCATCACTATTCTGATGTTGTATGAGGTAATAAGATGATCGGCATCCAGGATTATCTTGGCTATGTCAGTTCTGCAGCGTTCATTGCCCTCCAGAGCTTGAAGGGCAGACATTGAATCTGTGAAGATGACAATATTTTGGACCTTTGAGGGGTAAACATCCATTACAGTCTTTAGGTGGTATACTGCTGTTTCCAGTGCAATTATTTCAGCTTCATAGTTTGAACAGAATTCCCCGCATGCATCAAAAATCTCTTCAACAGATCCATCGGGATAACCTATGTAGATTCCGTAACCTGCTTTAATGGTAGCTTTAAATGCTGATCCATCAGTATAGACATGTATCCATTCTTGGGGGTAAGAATCAACGGTCTTTAGTGATGAGTTCATAAGAGCGATTGGGTCGGACTGTTTGGTTTCCTCGCCTACCAATTTAGTTTGGACTTCTGGAGCTTTAAAGCGAGCATGTGGTGGTAGGTTTTTTGCAACATTCTGAATTCCTTGACGTCTTTCTGGGAGGTGGTATCTGTCCTGAATTTCATTTACACAGTGTAAAACCGATTTGTGCTTTATTCTTTGTTTGGATTCCCAGTTTTCTACAAGATGTCTATTAGGATGGTTACGATTTTTCCTAACGCATCTTTCATAAATTTCTAAAGTGGCTTTTTCTCTCCGCAACCCGAGGGGTTCCACATTTGTATGGATTTCACATGCAGCAGTTGGTGTAGACTGCATAGCTCCGCAGATTAATCGGAGGGCATTATTTTGTACTCTGTCAAGAGTCTCTAGGTTAGTTTTGGAACAAGTTGTAAGCAGTGAGTTGTTGTACTCTATCACAGAGCGAACATATCCTAGGTATAAGCCCCTCAGAGTTTCCTTGTCTGATCCCCATGATGTACCTGCAAGTCTCTTTAATAACTGTAACCGCCTCAATGCCTTATTCCTGATGTTTTCAATATGGTTCTTGAGGCTGAGCTGCGGGTCAAGTGTGACTCCAAGGTATGTGGGATGCTCTTCTTTCATCACTTGGTGTTTGTCTAACCTCAGGTTAATATTCTTCCTTGCTACTTGGTGGCTTTTGGTAAAGATTGTGTAGACCGTCTTTGCACAGTTAATCTTGAGTTTCCATCTTTGGCAGTAATCATGCAGTCTTCTAAGGTCTCCATTCAGTCTTTGGGCTCCACTTTCCACATTTTCATGACTCTGCCATATTGCTAGGTCATCAGCGTACAAGGCTTTTTCGGCCTTGATTTGTTCTGGCAGGTCATTGATAAAGATTAGGAATAGTGTACAGCTCAATGATGAGCCTTGTGGCAAGCCCTCCTCCAAGACTTCTTTAGAAGAGATTGCGTTGTGCATCTTAGTCTGGATTGTTCTATCTATCAGGAAGTATTTCACCCAGTTATACAATCTGCCATGTATTCCTATGCTCATCATCTTCATCAGGAGACCTTTTCTCCATACTCTGTCATAGGCCTGCTGGAGGTCGACAAAGACTGCCACTGTGTGTTTCTTATTCTGGAAGCCATCATGTATTCTTTGTGTCAGTCTGAACAGCTGGTCTTCTGTGCAGCTGTTGGTTCTGAAGCCTGCCTGTTCATGGCATAGAACACCAGAACTCTCAAGGAACCAATATAAGCGCCTGTTTATCATTCTTTCTGCAACTTTGCCCAAGCATGATGTTAAGGATATCGGGCGGTAGCTTTTGGGGTCATCTGGAGGCTTTTTGGTTTTAAGGATGGGGACGATATATGCATTCCTCCATGCCCTTGGAAGTTTGCTTGACCTCCAAGTTTTATTAATAAGCCTGAGAACTACTTCTCTCCCAGACCGGCCAAGATGTAGCAGCATTTCGTTGTGGATCTTATCTGGGCCTGGAGATTTTCTAGGTTTTAATTTCTTCAGGGCTTGCTCTAATTCATCCATGCTAAATTCATTTTCAAAAAGGGAGTCGCTGGCTGTTGGAGCTCTCTCTTGTTTCTTCAACTGAGAGAGCTGTGTTCTATCGAGTTCTGACAGCTTACCTGCTCTGTTAACCGAGGCAAAATAATGATTGAAATGTTCTGCTTTCTTCTTGTCTTCAGTGATTGTCTTACTCCCATCTGTCACTGGTTTTGGGTTCACCCTTCTACTTTCTCCGGAGAGGTTTTTAACTAAAGTCCATGCTTTATTTCCATTCTGTCTAAGGTCTAAGTTGGAGCAAGTTTCTGTCCATTTATCTCTTTTAGCCTTATTAACTACAAGCTTTACTCTGGCACATGCTTTATTGTATTGGATCTTTGCTTCTGTTGAACGTGCAGTTTCGAGAAATATTCTTGCTTTATTCCTTTCAGATATAGTATTTTGAATTTCTTGATTCCAAAAAGGTTTATATGCCTTCCGGCTGCCCCTTGGGATGGCTTTCGACGCTGCATTCAGGATTGCTTGTGTTATGTCTTCACAAAAAGTTTCCACACAGCTGTTGTCAATTCTTCCCAGGAGGCAGTCAGATGTTTCCTGAAATAGTTTCCAGTTTGCTTTTCGGAAATTCCAACGGGTTCTCTGCTTGAAGCGTAATTTAGGGGTGGTGCTTACAGTTGTGAGTATAGGTTTGTGGTCACTTCCTATGTCGTCCAGGACTTGGGGATAGCTTGCGTCTGCTAAGTCGGATGAGCAGATGGTCAGGTCTGGTCTGCTGAGAGATAGGTGGGCCCTGTGTAACAGTGTAGGTGTAGACTCTGTGTCCTGCAGCACTAATAGGTTAGTTGTTTCACAAGTATCTTCGATGTACTTCCCTGTGCTATTGTAGTCAGGGTAACCCCAACGTGGCGAGTGTCCGTTGAAGTCACCAACAAGAAGGGTTTTATGGTACTGTGTCTTGTATAGTTCTGGTATGTTGCATGTTGTCTGAGGTGGGCTGTACACGTTGTATATCGTGTATTTGCTTCCATTGTGCCAGATAGTTATTTTTTGCACATCTGTAGGGTGAGATGTCGACAGCATTGTTACATCTCCTTGTATGTCATTTCTGATATAGGTCACTATGCCCCGGCAGTCATTGCACTTACAGGCATAACTAGTATATCCAGTGAGATGCAGATCAGAGTCTTTATGCAGGGTTTCTTGTAGGGCAGCCACGTGTACCCTGTGGTTGTTTAGCAGTTTGGCAAGTTCAAGTTTCTTATTTCTTATTCCACAGATGTTCAGCTGCAGAATATTGAGCATCTGTGTATTTTTTGCTGTGCTGTCTGAGTTCTTTTTGCTCTCCCTCCCACTCTTCCTCCTCCTGGGGTGTCTGTTTTCCCTATTTATTTCAAATTTTCCAGTAGCCAATTTTTCGCACATGACAGCCTGGTTTCCCACTGTCTGGCGCGGGCCTTGATAGACGAGGCGACGACCGATCTCGTATGTATTCTTAAATTTTGACATATTCATGGCATTGTGGTGCTGGGGTGTCTGTGGATTACCTACCTCCCCGGGCAGCAGCTAGAAATGCCCTGTACCAGTTCTAAAGGAAATATGGGTTGTGTTTCTGCCTGGAAAACCAGTAAAGTGTTTCAGCAATAAGTTATTCCAAATTCCTTGGTAAATATTTAGACGAAGCATGTGATAATGCTAGCTGCAATGAATGACGCATACATTTTATAAGTATTAACAATGGGTTAGCTTCCTTAAACTTGGCATAAACGCCATTGTTTATACCAACCATCACTGAGGCATTATCCGTACCAATTACAGCCAAATTCTTCAAGCCTAACTGTTTGCTGATTAAAAGGTCCTTCAGTTCCTAAACTATACTTTCTACACCACACTTTTCAAATCGAACTAGTCCAAGATTTTTTTTACAAAACGATCAAATGGTCACAGTTTGAAATTGCGCAGTGACAAATTAAAAACATTGCGACTGATTCTTCAACTTTTGATGATTCATTTATCAGTATAGTTATGAAAACAGATGTCAGCGGTGTAATATCTTTAAATGAAACTGCAGTTTCATGCTTTTATAGTCTCTGCATGACTCTTTTGAGTTTTGTATTTTAGCTTCAATTTCACACTTGCAGTACTTACAACAAGCTTTGGTCATATCCAAATTTTTTAGTTTTGTCATCATGCAACCACTATTTCCAAATTTTTGGCTCATACTTTACTTGTGACATGTTGAAAGGTTTTTTCAAAGTGAAAGGCACATAAGAAGGTGAGCAATTATTTTTTTTAAATCACATGAAAAAGAAACGCAAAGTCAGCACAGTGAGGATACGGTTGAAACAAAGTTAGTATGATTTACGCGCGTTTTTATTGATCAGTACCGGGGCTGCCAGATATTTGTGCCTTGACCCCAGTGAGAGTTGAAAGTTTTAATAATGGCAGTTGTTACAATGTACGTGCCAGACCAAAACAAAAATATTGTAGTAAATATTTTACACAGTAATTATTAAATTGACAATGAAAGAAAAAAAAAATCTTAAAATATCTAACTCATATGAAAAGATTCTAGAAAAATATTTACGATCTAAACGTCAAAAACAGTATCTAAAGGCATTGAAAAAGATCTAAATTTGGATATAAAAGATCCAAAGTGGCAACACTGCACACCACCCACTGATTGGTAAATCAAATAAAGGTGCCTTATGCCTTATGCCATTGAAGCCGTAGGGAAATGGTCATGTATGGCCATTCTGGCTTCGTATTATGTTACCTAGTACCCATTATTATCCGGGTCTATCAAGAAGTCAAAATCAACCCCCACCCCACCCCCTTTCACCCCCGCCCACAGTCACCTGACGTAGATTCGATCCTAAGTCTTCAGGGCGACAGACAGGTATAGAGTTACTACGCCACTGTGGTGACCGAATGCTCACATGTCATAAGAAACTCGTGCGAGAAATGAAATTTATCATGTGAGAAGTTTGAGGAGAGCTTAGATTTTAACCACCGAGACTGAGTGAGCAGCGATATAATCTGACATTCTGGAAGACCCGCCTACAAATAACCGATGTCGCTGCCGAAAGGGGTTAAAACAACACAAATTTTGTGGGGATGGCCCCGGTAAAACTGGGGGGGTTTACGGGGTTCCCCCGTCATGCTCCCTGGGGTTCTTCTTATTGACAACGGGTTTACAAAAAAATT
>CAJHNH020005384.1:0-22078 GCA_905116865.2 Candidula unifasciata
CAAACACACACAGAGACAAACATACACACGCACACACATACAGTGAGTGCAACTGACTCAAAAAGCATACTGGGAAAGGTGAGGATATGCATGCTTCGTGCAGATTGTCATGCTTCGCTTCTGAGGTCCAGGGTGAAGAGAGTTGTCTTGATTTTGATCCGGTTCCTGGTGTGTTAGGAAATGAAGAGGCTTACATATTGGCTGGCTTTGTACAACTTTGTGGAATATGGATGCATGGTAAGGCAGATGTGGTTAAGGTTTTAAGGGAGCACGTGTACAATTTAAAACAGCAAGCTGGTCATCACAAACTGTTGAGTCTGATGCAGTGAGATGTGTCGATGAGATCAGGCTAATATTTCAAGCTGAGAGGAAAGGCAAGACGGACATATAATGAGACTGCTACCGGAACAACTGGTATTGTAATTCTGTAATGGCTGCTGAAGATGGAACGGAGCGCTGAAGATGGAACGGAGCGCTTATGTAGATACCCCAAGTTTTGTGATGTCTGTTCATGAATCACATCAAATCAGTCAAGAAAGCCTTTATCGAATGTTTACCACGCTTCAGATCGCAAGGAGTTTTCACATCTGGTCATTGTTGAATTGTCCACGTCACAACTTATGTACATTTGCTGGCAATTACACTAAGTCTCAGAAAGTGGTTTACATCGCTACTTAAATCTGGTCACACTTTAAAATACATAAGGAAAGCATATGTACTTTCCTAGCGGATCTTCAATGCACTACTACATTTGAAGACGCGGTTGACTAGACCTATTTAAGATAATTAGCCTCAATCAAGGTAGAGGGCTGTATATACATGTTGTGTCACTGTGAAGTAGCCAAACAATAGCAACAGATATAATACCACTGCGAATGTAATCATTCAAGCATTTAACTTCTTCTGAAGAGTATATCATTACATGTCGTGAAGAATTATTATTTTTGTGCCTTATTATCAAAGGTAAAATGCAAATATACTAAAAGAGTGAGGACCTTCCACCTTCCCTCATATTTTACCTCCCCCACCACCGATCACTTTATACACATACCCAATATTCGGATTTAAGAAGGAACTCGGCATTCTGGCAATTCTACAGATGTTTCTTGTTTCTTATTCAACCAGCTGCCCTTGATTGTCCTCAAAAATGACATTCCAGTAAACGCTCTGTCTCCATCTTCAGCAGCCAGTCCTGACAGGATGGTGATATCCATTTGTTTGTTTCAAGACAGCACCAGTGTTATTATTTGAATCTTATCGTAAGACATGACACCTTGCTTGCCGTAAAGGCTATTTATTACCTCCCATTCTCAACTAGAGCACATTTTGATCATCTGTTCAGCAGATTTTTTTAACAAACAACTCAAATGTTTAAGCGAACACACATTTTAATCAATTGCCTGTAAATAATTTGAGTTTTCTTGAAGAAGTTGTTGCTTCTTGAATTCAAGGAGGCTGTGTTGCCAGATCTGGTGAAACATTGCTAAGTGTGAAGAAACATTGACATTTCCCCCAACGTGATTGCGACTCACTCGTGCAGGCGACAATGTATTGTGGCATCTCTCGGAAGCTGGAATCAAATCGTTGAAAATCTGACTTCAAACACTGGCAGAGAATGGAAACTGAGCCAGGCCAAATTGATTTCTCGTTTTCCATGCCCCTTGACCCGTGATTGTTCAGAGGTTTCTCTAGGGAATGTGCACTGTTTTAGTGTTCAGAGAGATCACCCCTCTTACATTTTCTCCTGGTATATTTTTCCAACACTTTCTATCGGTTATAAAAAATCTCAGGCAATCTTGGTCTGGCTATAGTGGCTAAGCATGATTACAAATGATGGATTCAACGGAGGAAAGGAGATAGATAATATTATACAGAGGAACTGAATCTTCTTTTGTCACCGAATTAGGATCCAAAATAAACAAGCACATTATTCCATCTATATATATCCCGCAGCCATTACGTTAGATATTGTAAAGCTAACAGCAAAGAACATCTTACACACCAAAGCACAATCAGCAACAGAGTACTGCGGTCATATATATATATATATATATATATATATATATATATATATATATATATATATATATATATATATATATATATATATATATATATAATTATATATTCATATACTAAATATATGTATGTAAGTTTGTATGTATGTATTTATGTATGTATGTATGTATGTATGTATGGATGGATGGATGGATGGATGGATGGATGGATGGATGGATGGATGGATGGATGGATGGATGGATGGATGGATGGATGGATGGGATGGATGGATGGATGGATGGATGGATGGATGGATGGATGGATGGATGGATGGATGGATGGATGGATGGATGGATGGATGGATGGATGGATGGATGGATGGATGGATGGATGGATGGATGGATGGATGGATGGATGGATGGATGGATGGATGGATGGATGGATGGATGGATGGATGGATGGATGGATGGATGGATGGATGGATGGATGGATGGATGGATGGATGGATGGATGGATGGATGGATGGATGGATGGATGGATGGATGGATGGATGGATGGATGGATGGATGGATGGATGGATGGATGGATGGATGGATGGATGGATGGATGGATGGATGGATGGATGGATGGATGGATGTATGTATGTATGTATGTATGTATGTATGTATGTATGTATGTATGTATGTATGTATGTATGTATGTATGTATGTATGTATGTATGTATGTATGTATGTATGTATGTATGTATGTATGTATGTATGTATGTATGTATGTATGTATGTATGTATGTATGTATGTATGTATGTATGTATGTATGTATGTATGTATGTATGTATGTATGTATGTATGTATGTATGTATGTATGTATGTATGTATGTATGTATGTATGTATGTATGTATGTATGTATGTATGTATGTATGTATGTATGTATGTATGTATGTATGTATGTATGTATATTCCAGTCTGCATCATGGCAGCAATTTTGTTTAGCAAAACCGGTCTGGGACCAGGACATGTTCTGGTAAGTAAAACGGTCAGCTGCGATGTTGACCACATCACCCATCGAGTGCCAGGCTGTCTATACAATATGTTGTTCTAGCATCAAATACTCGACGCCTGGCTGCCATCAAAAAGATCCTTGACCTTTTGCTTGTGTGGTAAATTAGAAATTTCTCTGGAAATCAATGAGGCAATATGGGATCCACTGAAATTTATTAACCTTGTGTAGGCCACACTCAGAGACCACATGTCGGGTTCTTCGTGAGGCAAAACTAACAGAGACATTTGAAATACTGAAAAAAAAGCATGTGTTTACGTCAGTTATGCCTGTGTGTCACCTCTAGTTTTATTTTCTTTCTAGCGATGGATTCAATTATGAAGACAAAATCACCTAACACCAACAGGGTGACAATCTGGACTTGGCTGATGACCTCTCTCTATTATCCAGCTCACGAGATCGGATTCAAGACAAATTAAACGTACTTTGTGAAAAATCGCAACAGATAGCTTTAATGCGGAAAAGACACAGATAATGAGAATAAACTAATCTTTAAATGCAGTTAGTTGTTGATGGAAGTAGTCGGGTTACTATACACACGTAGAATTATTACAGAAGGTATTTCACCAGCTCACACGTAAAACGGCTACAGGTCATATCGAATACCTCGATATAAACGCTGCTCAAGTGAAAGGCATTCCACGTGAAAAACACAGCTCACAGGGCAGCACAAAGCCCTAAAATTGGTAGATCAGGAAGCGAAACAGGGAGAACCGCTAAAACAATTAAAATAAAGTTCAAACATTTATTAACTGGCGTTGTCACACAACTAATGGAAATAAATGGTGTTAATATAATACAGAATAACCCTTGACCCGTTAGGGTCGTTGAGGTGTAAGAATTAAAGCACTAACACAAAAAAATCCAGCATCTCTCTATATCTTCTGCTTGATAAAAAAAGTGTATAATAACTTAGTAATGTTGTTACAGACTTACTAATGTGGACTATCCCTTATCAGCATGAACAGACTGACTACACTGGCTATAGAGAGCAACATATGGCTGCCCAAAGTTAGAATGTTTGAAAATTTAGTGACATATGTTACCATTTCCAACTAGGAGAGCTACTTGAACACTCATACTTGGTAGTATATATTTACAAGTGATGCTTCCCTCTCCACAAGACACGTTAAAGATTCACACTTTTACTTCTAAGCGCTGTTAAATTTACTGCTGTTTGAAAGTTTCAATTACTCTGCGAGAGAGCTTTTTGACTTTCGACACGAAGGTGTGAAACTTTTCCTGATAGTTGCCATGCTACACACAAGTGTATGGGCGTCCACATTTAGCCACGACTAGCTTATAGAGATAGGAGCAGATATCGAAACGTTATTAAGATCAGGGTTATGAGTTTTCATTTTGTTTATCTTCACAGCATTACCGACACGACAATAGGTGCACAGATTCCCCCTTCAACAGCGTCTCGCAGGTATAGTGCCAGTGCTGTGCTGGTTAACAAGACTTTCGGTACGTCCTGTGTGCCTCTCATGTCTGGCTGTGCCGATCCTTACTCCCAGTTCTTGCATTTTTAGCACCAGTGGTGACACATTGCTCCCACAATCCTCCGTTCGTCCTATCTCTCTAAGAGCATTAACAGTGCAAGTGCGATCAGTAAGCAGGCCATTTGCAACTAATCCAGAACCGGTCAGTCTATCAGCTCTTTCGCTGCCAACAATGTCCGCGTGCTCTATAACAAAAATGAAGGTGACTACACGAACGGTGGAGTTTCGTAATGGCCTACCTGACTGCTTACAGAGCCGGTCTTGACCCGCTGAATCATGCTCATAGAGTCATTCAGCAAACACATCTGGGAATAGCCCTGTGATTCCAGCCTGATGAAAGCTTGTGTCACCCCGATCACCTCTATTATCATGCTCTTAGCAGTCACTGGAGGAAAGTACCGATGGCTTCCTGTACCGTTGTGCCTGCAAATCGAGTTGTGAAAAACCGTGTACTTTTGTGTCCTTGTACATTCAACACCTCTGTGTAAATAATCAAATTTTTCTCATCTGAATTGTCATTGATAAACATGGGGACTTCGGCATCGACAGCACAAAAATTCTGAATCCCGAAAACTCTACCAAATGCAACGACATAATTTTCCATTTTTGAGACTGTTGCTCTTTTTTTTTTCTTTTGAAAGCGCGTTACGCAGAGTGTGCTTTAGATGGGCATCCTATAGTTCACGATCGGAAAGTGAAGACGGCGTCTCATTGCTACATAAGAGTTGCACCTGAAAAAAAAAATGAGTATGGCTTCATTGTATACTTTTTCAGGTCTTTCAGTCTAAGTTTTGCTGACAGTGAGAATGTCTCCTAAAGCATATTCGATAGCAGAAGGAATCAATTCATCGAACAGGGGCAGTCTCTGCTTAATGTTGGCGGCGGGCAAGGCACTCATTGCTGACCGGATTTTGCGTACTTTTGGTAATAAATCGTCACATTGTTGTGAATAAACAAATAAAAAATAAAAAAAAACACAGACTGCGATCAAACTTCATTCCTAAATATGTATGTCATCAGGTGGGTTCTTGTCCAAGATGAGTCACTGATTTCCACCACTGGTAAATCTGCCCTGACTATTGGCATGTTCAACGAGAACTACGGCACTGAGGTTTTTGAAGGGTTGACATGTGCACTGGAATCCACACACCAGGAGGAGATGCGATCAAGTTCGCACTGCATCGCAATGGAAATTTCCCGACGATCACTTCAATGTCTATACAACAAGATGTCATCAGCAAATGACAGTCCTGCAGCTCCCATTCCACTGCTGCTCAGTTATCAACACCGTATACACCATAAATATAATTGAAGACAGCAGAAACCATGAGGCGGTCGTGAACAAATGGTTATCAGTTCTGAGGACCAGCAACCAAACCTGTCTTTGGAACAGTGTCGCTGCTAGCTAGCGGATGATAGAGGGAGATACTTCTGCTCGGAGATGTATGTGCACCAGTTAGTCGTATAGTACGCTGTGTAGCCTCTAGTGGGGCTGCACATTTGCATCTTTGAAAACGTGAAACAGTGAGAAAGGGACAGTAATATCCACACTGATCACTGCTTTTTTATGACGGATCAACATCATGGCACACGGGTGTAACTCATAAGTGCTCCGTTCTACTTCTAACTCAAGCCTGAGTCTGAAGAATCTCAGCGCAGTGCATGAACTCCCGTGCACCGGCAAGGATCCTGAAATACTTTGGGTAGATTTTTAACTAAAAATTTTACCTGGGCAGCGCCGTTAGCCTACTCTTTTCAAAATCCAACTGCCAATGGATTTTTTTACGTGCTTAACAATACACACGGGGGTCCGATCTTACTACCCAGAGACCAGGGGGAAATTACTAGAAATCTACGTGAAAAAAACTCTATGCCTTCACCAGAGCTTGAACCTGAGATCTCTAGCACTCAAGACGGACACCATTCCTTGAGACCATTCAGACCCCTAATGATGATCACTTTAGATCATCTTTAGTTAGTATGGTGACGTCAACTACAAAGGAAATGTAACCATTTTAATGGATTTTTGCGGATCTAATCGTGTATAATGGAAATGTAGGATATAATTTGCCAAAACAGCAGATAGCCGTAAAAATAGCTTTTATATATTTTATAATGTGACTTGATAATGCTTTACAGAAGACTTACAAAAATAAAATCACACTGATGTATTGGCAGAATCAACAACTATTTGGGAACAGTTCAAAACATTCAAAGGGGCGTATGACAAGAATGTGTACTGTCACCTAATTTGTTTTCATTTTACAGTAAATATACATTTAGAGTATCATGTTTATTCCAGGCCTGTGTTATGCTGATGAGAACATTTTGATAGCGATAAGTCAAAAATGACTACAGGGATTGCTAGACACAGTATTGTTAGAAGTGCCTAAATGTCCGCTAAGAGTCAAAGCCGTTATTTCAGGACAAATACAGATGTTCAAGTTTCATGCATATGGATAACTTCAGATATTAGATGTATCACAGAGATAAATAACAGGATTTTATACAAAGAAGAACACTACATACAATAAAAATATGTCACCAGATGTTAGAAAAACAACACAATTCTCTATGCTATATAGAGCCAGTTCAAACACACTGTTGTGTGTTCTCGACAACTGATAAACAAGATGAGTTACAGGCAAGATACCTCTCCCCCCCCCCCCACCCCCATCTCCCCTCGCCCCCTCTTCCCTCACAAACTATTGAGGGTATTTATTTCAAAATGTTAGTGAGCAATTTGAAGAATTATTATGGCTTTCAGTTAGGCTTTAGAACATTTAGTAAGTACGCACACATACACCCCCACCCCCCCCCAGCCTCATACACTTTATATATATATATATATGTGTGTGTGTGTGTGTGTGTGTGTGTGTGTGTGTGTGTGTGTGTGTCACTTACTCTGAATATACATAGTGACAGACAGACAGATCTGAACTGATTCCGCCTCTTGAGACATCCAGTTTGCGTTGACATGAAACGGCCTGCCAGGTGGCAGCTCTGCAGTCTATAAAAAATGTTCTATTGCAGTAGTCGACGACACGCATCAACGACAACGTGAGGTTACGGCTAGTGGAGTCAAAAATCTGGCCAGGCACTGGACGGAAGTCAGGTACAGCGGCAGAGATAAAGCACGTTCTGTGTAGCTGCTGCCAGCCTTACTAGGACGTTTAGTAGAATGAAATTTATACTGACTCCACGTAGATAATGCAGAGAATGTGGTGAATGGACAAGTTAACAAATCAATCAATAAATTAGGTGCCGTCTCCGCTATGAAAGTTGGCTACAATGGAACTCCAGCACACTCGCTTTCGTGCTGTTTGTACACTCAATGAGACTACATTTCGTCCATTTACTGATGTTGTGTCCCTGCCCCCCTCCGCCCTTCCCCGCCTCCTACATGTATCTTTGGCGTGTGAATGGAGCCATGTTAAGAAACGTTATTCAAAAGAGTAAGGAGAAAAAAGGTCACAGATAACTGAATCGGAAAACATATAGCATAACGGGGAAAAGAACATAGACCCGATCCTAGATTGTTGTTTGTGTGAGATGGTAAAACTATCAGCAATTTGTCCGTCTTGTAGCTGTCTATAGAAGGGTATCATGTTGCTTTCCTGCATGACAGAACCTGTTGTTTTTACATCACAAAGCCATGTGTCTCTTGTCTGTCCGTGCTCTCTACCACTGAGACCAGCGAGAAGACAGACCTTCCATCTGCAGGCCAGACTCAGTTCATTCAAGTGCCCACTGAACAT
This sequence comes from Candidula unifasciata, assembly GCA_905116865.2. Taxonomy (NCBI): domain Eukaryota; kingdom Metazoa; phylum Mollusca; class Gastropoda; order Stylommatophora; family Geomitridae; genus Candidula; species Candidula unifasciata. The sequence goes on from CAJHNH020005384.1 coordinate 8,317, forward strand.
GCTTCCAGCCACGACAATTTGTTTTCCCGCTCTGAAGCACGACATTTGAACAACTCAGTTCCGTTTACCCGCGCCTTCATTGTCAGTGATTCGGTGACTCCCGAGGGGCGGGTATTGTCCACTAACAGAAGTAAAATTGATTTTGTGGCTGAGTGTCGGCCATTCGTCTTGCCGCTATTTGTTGAGTGTCAGCGGCCAATGGCTCACAGTGTGGGCTCAAGTCCGACGGTCAGCGTATAATGCTGACCGCTGGTCGCAGTCATAAAATGATAATTGTCTACCCGCGAAATGTTAGAGGCGTTGGTCATATAGCCATGTTTAGTCTTCGGGACAGCAGGAATAAAAGGAGCATTGTCCGTCGTCTGCCCTGCCTGCTGTCGGTTGATGATACGACCTGGTCCCCAGACATGTGAACCAAATCAAGCACAGCTTCCTTCAGCATACAACTGCTAAACATCAACCTGGGTCAGCGCTGATTAACTGCAATGTTTGGTTGCAATGCTGGAGCTTAGAATTCTGCTTGTGACTGGTATTGTTTGTTCTTGATTCACATCAATGTGATCGACTGATATAAGTGAGACGATTGTTTAATATAAGTGTGACACCGGGGAAAGGACCGTCTCGTGTCCGAGAGGCTATATATATTTTAATTGTTTGTAAGATTTGATCTTTATACAAATTAATGTTATCTGCTATATTAAAAGCCTCACCAGTTAGGTTGTGATGTTGACCCAACCTGAAAAAATGGCTGCCAGATAATTTCATGAATTTATGAAAAAAAGTTGATGAGTACGGAAACTGAGTCTGATACCCAAAAGATGCTCATTGGTAAGAATTTCTCAAGTGCAGTGAGCTAAAGAGTGACAAATGCAGTGAGGTAAAGAGTGTCAAATGCTAAATAATACTGTCATAAGCATGCGCGATATGGACAATAAGCAGACAAGTAGAGAGGTACTTACCCGCAGCAGAGATGGGCCTTTTGAGAAGGTTGCAAAGAATATCATAAAATTATTGAAAAACTGTCTATGCAATCATACTTAAAAAAGGTTAAAGACGTAAATCCATAACAACAATTAATTAGACAGTAGGTGTTTCTCGGACATATAATGGAAACAAATAGCAAGTTTGGTGGGGAAAAAAAGAGCAAGAGGAAAGCAGAGAGGTCTTTGCAAATAACTGAATGGCTTGACCACTTGGATAGAGCAAGACAAGAACTTGACCTACTGGCGAAACATGGCAACCTGGGCATAACACATGTTGATGAGAGAAGATCGGGTCTAAAGCACGTCAAGGCCTAACGTCAGTATCGGGGCCTTGAGTGAGTGAAGACCTAACCTAAAGTCAGTATCAGGGAGTAGAGTGCGTGAAAACCTAACTTAACGTCAGTATCAGGGCCTAGAGTGCGTGAAAACCTAACGTCAGTATCGGGACATAGAGTGCGTAAAAACTAACCTAACGTCAGTATCGGGGCCTAGAGTGCATGAAAACCTAACTTAACGTCAGTATCGGGGCCTAGATTGCAAGAAAACCTAACCTAACGTCAGTACCTGGGCCTAGAGTGCGTGAAAAACTAACCTAACGTCAGTATCAGGGCGTAGAATGAGTGAAGACCTAACCTAACGTCAGTATCAGGGCCTAGAGTGCATGAAGACCAAACCTAACGTCAGTATCAGGGCGTGCAATGAGTGAAGACCTAACCTAACGTCAGTATCAGGGCCTAGAGTGCTTGAAAACCTAACCTAACGTCAGTATCGGGGCCTAGAGTGCGTGAAAACCTAACCTTACGTCAGTATCGGGACCTAGAGTGCATGAAAACCTAACTTAACGTCAGTATCGGGGCCTAGAGTGCGTGAAAACCTAACCTAACGTAAGTACCGGGGCCTTGAGTGCTTGAAAAACTAACCTAACGTCAGTATCAGGGCGTAGAATGAGTGAAGACCTAACCTAACGACAGTATCGGGGCCTAGAGTGCATGAAGACCTAACCTAACATCAGTATCAGGGCGTGGAATGAGTGAAGACCTGACCTAACGTCAGTATCAGGGCCTAGAGTGAGTGAAAACCTAACTTAACGTCAGTATCGGGGCGTAGAATGAGTGAAGACCTAACCTAACGTCAGTATCGGGGTCTAGAGTGCATAAAGACCTAACCTAACGTCAGTATCAGGGCGTGGAATGAGTGAAGATCTAACCTAACGTCAGTATCAGGGCGTAGAGTGAGTGAAAACCTAACCTAACGTCAGTATCGGAGCCTAGAGTGCGTGAAAACCTAACTTAACGTCAGTATCGGGGCCTAGAGTGCGTGAAAACCTAACCTAACGTCAGTATCGGGGCCTAGAGTGAGTGAAAACCTAACCTAACGTCAGTATCAGGGCGTAGAATGAGTGAAGACCTAACCTAACGTCAGTACTAGGGCCTAGAGTGCTTGAAAACCTAACCTAACGACCCACGTATCATGGCCTAGAGTGCGTAATGAAATAATTTAACATCAGTATCTGCAATTTTACATTAATCATATGTCATATTTCACCGGAAAGACCTGGTTGTTCGTCCACTTTGACATTCTCTTTGTGCTAAAGCCTGAGTTTTGCATGTATAGCTATTTTACTGAATTATTTGTGTCTGGTAGCCTGGTAGTCTGGTAGCCTTAGTTTCAGCTTCATAGCTATTTTGTGTGCAGTTGGTTGTTCCTTGCCGCTCGGGCATGTGTACGCCGCCTTCGAAGGAAGCCCCTAGCTAGTCGACTCCTACGGCATGGTTGTTCGGGAAGACGTGGGTCTATTCGTGTTTCCCCTACAATGAAGCACTTGATGCCACACGGGAAGAAATAAAACTTGATAATTAAAAGGACAAATCTATCTTATCCTGACAACAGACACATGTTATTTCTTAGTTCATGACTTCCTGGTGACCTTTGCAATCCGTTCTTCCATACAAACATTAAAAAAAAAAAAAGAAACAGTCAAGGGTCGAGCTAGTTTCTCCTACAATCTGATGATATCTGACAGAAATCTAGCCTGTTTTACCCACCTCCATCACATTTTTCTGCGTGACTTATCAATGACTTTACCTGTGCCAGCTGTTACATCCGTGTGGCTTCACCGGTTCTTACCGACGCCAGGTTATCCATGCATAAATACGTAGATGACTCATGGCATAACTCCGTCAATGCACGAAACAGATGAAAATGAATAGCTTTGGGAAAAGGATCAATGAAGGCTCGTGATGTCGCTGGTAAGCACATTAAACAACAATGGCAGAGCATACAACTTTCACTGTGAGAAGTTCAATAATTTTATGAGTGAAGAATAGCTAAAGTTATGATATCAACGTCGTGACGAATGGAACTTTGTACGCGTCAAAGTTTGAATTGTCTAAGATCATTTTCTCCTTCTTCACTTAATCTTTTACTGCTTCGGCTGTCGAAAGTGATATAAGGTTCTGCTTTTTCCTCTTCTGGTCACCTCGATCATAGACACATAGTACTGCTGTAGAATTTCTCTTATGTTATCTTTCTATTTTGTTTTGGTCTAACTTTTACAATTTTTTTTCTTCTCACCTTTTTGTGCGTGCGTTGTTTGGCACTCGCGTCACAAGACAGTCTCAAACTGAAGAAACAATTTGATTTGCTCTTTTTATATGTAATTTAGAATTGGTTCTGTGCTTAATGTTTTGTTTAGACCCCAATTTATTTATACTGTTCACTCCTGCAGCCTTTCCCAGACATCCTATTTCCATAGTAACTAAATTTCTGTCATGGTTTGTTATGAGCGACCATGTCTGGCACTGTAGCGTAGAGAGTTAATGAACATGCTTTATCCAGTTTCGTCCTTTTCAGGACGAAATTTTTTGTCATTTGAAGCCCTACTCTGGCTTTTGCCAGGGGCCGCAATATAGGCAGGCCATAAATATGGCCAGATGTCTGAACGCGGTTTCTGGGACCTCTCCACGGCGATCCTCATCCGCATGGTGGCACTTTGTGTCATCGGGTGTTTATCGCTTGTGTGATGTCCTGGTGGGGTAGAAAGTCAGTCAGTCAGTCAATGAACATGCTTTAGATGAGATGTTTCTTTATGCTATAACCCAGGAGGGCGAATGGGGAGGAGGAAGGGGTTGCTGTGCCAATAGGTGGTTTGTTTTAGCGCATCTCATGTTAATTTCGTTATTCAATTTCTTATCTTCAGGTAATGTTGTTCCTAAATATTTAAACTCAGAATACGGATCGTTCTGTCAAGTGAGCAAGCAAGGACGAAGGAAAAGGAATGCCCAAAATAGTTTGAAAATTCAATGAACAATACCAACAGGTTGATATGCCACAACTATAGAGCGAAAGCAGATGCACTTCTAGTGGCACGTTCTTTCCTGAATAGGCAACAACACAGAAAATGTAGCACAGTGCTCTTTCTGATTGATGCTTAACCAGGTCTAGGAACAATTATTGAGCCAAAAGACACGTACAGCGGATTCTCTAAGGATCTTTGGAAGTGACATGATGCAGTCAAATTGCGACTTAACCTGCCAAGAGACTCTGACATTAATTAAAAAAAAAAAAAAAAAAACGCACTAGATTCGCTTCATCGTTTATCTAGAGAGGAACAATCTTTCATATTTAGACTTAGGACATTGCACAGCAGTCTTTGGCAAAAAATGCTCAAGCTTTTCGGGGTGGGAAACAATGAGATGTGTCCCTGCGGCTTGGCACCAACAAATGCTGAGCAAATACTTCAACACTGCAAATTGTTTTTTAATGCTGTTAACAGAAAAGCAGTCTGGTCTGTTTCAATCTTAGTGAAGATAAAGCTACACTGTATCTGGGGAGATATAGACTGCATGACAGCTTTTGTCAAGGATACTGAAAGTGTTTTTTGTATTTGAATCTGACAGAAGGTTTGAAGAAAAAAAAAAAAAAAGAAGCAGATACATGTTTAATTACTTTTGCGCTCTACTGTTATGTTTACGTCCAGCTGTTGTCTTACTGTTACATTGCTTCTGTCTTTTCAGTGTCGAGTCTCATTTTATCTGGTTTACATTCTTCGTTCATAGGTGTTAGATGCTGCAATTTCATAAATGAATTTGCTACCAGGCCTGGTCATCAGCAAAGACTAGTTCGCCGATGTTAGAAATATTTTTTTTTCTAGGGGTTCGCATCCTTTCAGTTTTCGAAATAAATGTAGTAAAGATACTTAATAAGTTGACAGACTAATAACTGAAGGGCAATTAGCAATGAAGATTAGTTCGTTATCCATTGTTTGTCAAGAAAGCTAGAACTATTTACCTAAAGACCAATTGTTTTTGGGGTGCGGTGGGAAGACAGGAGGAAGAGGGGTTTGGGAGGAGGGTAAAAGTGGGGTAGAGTACTTTAACTGAAGATAATTCTTGACCTCTATTTCTATTGTACTTATGAACTCAATACCAATGGCTTGTAGTAGTAATAGTGGTAGTAGTATTCGTAGTAGTAGTATTCGCAGTATTATTAGTAGTAGTATTCGTAGTATTTGTAGTATTCGTAGTAGTAGTAGTTGTTGTTGTTGTAGTTGTAGTAGTAGTAGTGGTAGTAGTACTAGTAGAAGGAGTAGTAGAGTTAGTACAAAAGTATAAATTGTTTCAGGATATTAAGTCTTTTCATCATCACCATCTCAGTCATCATCGTCTAAAGATAAATAAAAAAAAAGAGAATCATAGTGCATCTAAGAACCTCACCAGTGATTCATCAGCTGTGTTGTTTATTAATTTTGTTTTTGTGTGTGTGTGGCCACTTACTTCTTTTGTTTTGGTCTTCCAGATGTTCTTGTCTAGCCTTTCAGTGTCCAGTAAAGCATTTTCTGAACAAGCCGCATTTGAAAGCGGCATGTAAAGCGGTATGTTCGCTGCACTGTGCAATTCTTCTCATTCGTCAATACACAGTGCGAGGACTACTTTGCACAACATACATAAACAATACAGTTTTATTGTAAAACATTACAGAACTAAAAACAGAAACTACATAACTAAGAAATATAAACATAAAACGAAGAGAAGGCTCAAGTGTTGATAATCATGTTAATGGCAGATTGATACAGTATATGGAAAATTACGTAATAAAATTAGGACATGAAACTTAACTGCTTGTTTAACAAATGTACAATCAATTCTGGTAGCACGTCGCGTCCAAGATCAGCATGCACTGCACAACAGCTGGGTGACCACCTAAGTTAAACAGTTTACTTGAGTCGAGAACCGACATCACACCACTCGAAACATTCGCATCAGCGCTCCTTTCTCATCTTCAGTTGCCAGTGAAGAGTAACGATTCCGAAGGTACCAGCTCAGTCATAGACAATCAGTATAATTGTCATTCATGCCGTGTGTGTCCGGGGACAATTCAAGTGTGGACATACTCCACCAACACCCATGCCGCCGTGTGTGTCCAGGGACAGTTCACGTGTGGACATACTCCACCAACACACATGCCGTTTGTGTCCGGGGACAGTTTACGTGTGGACAGACTCCACCAACACACAAGCCGTGTGTGTCCGGGGAAAGGTCACGTGTTGACAGACTCCACCAACACCCATGCCGTGTGTGTCCGGGGACAGTTCACGTGTGGACTGACTCCACCAACACCACATAAACAACATGTCGCCAGTATTAGTTTAGTGCCCATCAGTTTTGTTTTTGTTTTTGTATGACATACCTGACTAGCTTCCCACAAACAGACTTGTATTTATCGTTTTACAACATGCGACAATGACGTATTTAAAAAAAAAAAAGTACACATAAACGATTTCTATCAATGTTGCATTACTAAAGTCATTCGCGTCAGAAACAAATAAAAACTTCTTTTGTCTCCTCTACCTATAACTTCTCGTTTCTCCTCCTCCGGCTTCAACTTACCCCTCCCCTTCTGCTATGATTTTATGTTTTGTATAACACTCTAGGTGCCCAAACCTATCACCTTGTTTCTCGGTCATTCCATACATTCTATGATGCTCTTGCTGTCTTACTTCACACACAACATTACTTTAGCACTTGGAATCTGAATTATTACTTCAGCTATTTGTGTCCATATTGTCTCAGTTGAACTAAAGATGCTGACAAAATTAAACGCGTTCGAAAAGAAATGCCTGGGGAAAAGAATGAACATACAATTGAATAAATTCAAGAGTGGTGAAGCAATTAGAGATATGTTTGGGCAATCACTAATATCAATAGTCAGTGAAGCAGTGAAGATTGCGATGTATTTGTTATATCCTAGAGAGAGAGAGAGAGAGAGAGAGAGAGAGAGAGAGAGAGAGAGAGAGAGAGAGAGAGAGAGAGAGAGAGAGAGACGGAGAGAGAGAGAGAGAGAGAAAGAGAGAGAGAGAGAGAAAAAGAAAAAAAAAACGACGAGAGAATAACCAAACAGGCAATGATATGGGAAATAGAAGGATTTAGGAAACGAGAACGTCCAAGAGAAAGCTTAAAGCGAAAGTTGATGAGAGAAGCTGAAGGTGCTGGATTAGACTCCAGCCACGATATTGGACTGACTGAACAGGGAGGAATCTACTAGCAGCCCTATGTGACATATAATGACACAATAAGAAAATAGTGACTTAATGTCTTTGTTGAATTTGATGAGACCTTAGCATGCATTGCTCAACTTCTTATACAAGAAGGATAAGAGTAACGAATACTTGCCACCAAAAGAGGCATTGAAGACACACTTTCTCAATGAGGTACAGAACTGAAAGTGTTACCAGAACACAGTTGTTGAATTTTCTGCTGTGTGATTTCCAAGTAAATATCGCTTCAGTGTGACGTGTCAACCAGAAAATATACTGCTGATCTATAAACAATGTGAGGCAAACCTGAAAGCTACTGTAAATCAGCATACAACTAAGCCAGATCTTACAACGGATGTGAACGTGAAACTCAGTTCTTCAACAAGACCAGATTTCAATAATGGATGAACAGCCGACACTTTCAGCCGTAGTTTATAATCGATGTACGCTACGCTAAAAAGAAGATGAAATCACTACAATGAAATTGCTACACTGAAATCGCTACACTGAAATCGCTACTCTTATCCGACCAGTCTGGTCAGTGTGATGAAAAAAAAAAAAAGCAGTGACTAATGAACTTCTTCGTAGATGCTATGTAATCCATAACTGGACTTGGTCACGTGGTACTGGCGCACAAAAACACCCACTAGATGGGGGATTATGGTGGTCTTGTGAATAGTGAACCATGGCTGTTTATGCTTATCGGCACGGCACATGCTGCTACTGATGATGCTTGTTTTTACTGCATTCAAATTTGAGAGATGGAACAGACACAAACTATTTGGTTTGCAATCTGTTCAGATAATCTCTTAGATTCTCATGTCTGTCACATTTGACCAATACTAGAAGCACATTTTATATGTCATTGTATTTCTTTAAGCCAACAATGCCACAAATGGACTGATTCCAATTTGGAAACACCCAGCTATCTCATGTGGAGATAAAAAGACCAGTTATAAATGCAATCTTAATACCAACCTTATGCTATTAGTGTCAGACGTGTATATTGACTATAGATCACGAAAGAAAACTAGCCACCTGCGAAATGAGATGTTTGAGAAAGGCCGTGAGCAAAACTAGAAGAGATATTTTGTGCAACGAGGAAATTACAAGAACTATTAGAAAGACGCCTATAATTAAACTCCTTAAAAAACAGACTAAACTGTTTAGCTATTTAATGAGAATGAATCAATTGATGCCAGCAACTAGAGCTTACATCATGAAAGTAGAGACACCAAGAAGTAGGTGACCACCAAGAAGAAAATGGTTTGAAGGAGTCACTGATATCTTGAGATTGCACGATATCACAGCATACCGGGTAACCAAGCGCGCCCTAGCTCGGAAACTGATCATATGTTAACCTGCGACGCCAAGCGGCACAAAGCGGAAAATGGACAAAAGAAATGGTGTTTCTTCTATCTGTTGTCTGGCTGCAGCTGTAACACGCTCTATAGTTGGCAGGGTTGACTTCCTTTTTAGCGTCTTTCAACCAGTTCACAGAATAATAAATATCAAGCTTGCATCCAACTGAGACGTCCCGAAACAGTGGTCTTGCTCGATAGTTCTAAGGTTACTTTACTTGTAAGATGGAGATAAGGAAATAATAAGAACACGGAATGCTAGTGAACCGTCTATACATTTGATATGTCATCTCGATAACAACAGTGTGTGTTGAAGGTGTGCTAAGCACTCACATCAAACGATCACTCAGCATAACGATTTTTAAGAGAATGAACCATTTCAAACCACTTGCTCCTTACGTAATATCTGCTAAGAGAGGCCTATTTTGTTGTATCTTTTGAATTATACTATTTAAAATAAAAAAAAAAAATATTCAGTCCTAGTCTTGTTCTTGCAGGCACTAAAAGGCAGCGTGTCAGCGTATCCATCGTAACATCATTTTAAATTTATAACTGTGATCACAGATATTGTTAGAAAAGTAATTTGGTGGTCTATCTTTATCGAGCATCTAAGCCAGGGCTATTCATCTGGCGGCCCGAGGGCCAAATCTGGCCCGCTGAGGCCTAGCAAATGGCCCGTGGATCATTGCCAGTTGTATTATAATAATGATCTTTCTATTCTAAGGTTTAGCTGTCTGGCCTGTGACGATCCTCATTATCCAAATTTTGGCCCCTCGGTAAACTTAGTTAAATAGCCCTGATCTAAGCTATCCACGTCTGTTACTGTATTTTACGTTTTTTAAAATTGCACAAGTACGTCTGATACAAAAGGGTGTATACACCCCCACCGCCCCTAATTCATCCACATATGCAAACATGCCATTTCTGAATTATAGCAATATAGAGCGCAGTACTCCAGTCAGTACTGGATGAGTGATGCCATCACTATCACACTGACCGATCACTTAAAAGGAAATGTTCGGCCACCTGGCTGAACTTGTAAGCACGGGTCTATAACTTCAATAAATATATCTGCTTGTTGAAGATTCCAGCACATGACCACTGGATTAGTAGGTAAACGTAGGGAAAGTGTCATCGATGAGTTTGTTGAGGTCATCATCATCATCAACATCGTCGTCGTCATATTCTTTATTATCATCGTCGTTGCCATTATCATCATCACTTCTTCTTCTTCTTCTCCTCCTCCTTCTTCTTCTTCTTCTTTTTCCGTCAAGCGTTTTGGGGATGAATAATTCGTTATACAGGCTCGATGGATGAAACTGTCAATCCATGTGTACGTAGAATGTCTATAATGTCGTTACCACATATTTCATTTGTACACCCTTATTTTGCTTGCACTAACACTTCGTAATTTAAGCTTTAGCCACCCCCTTTCTACCCCTCCCCCCGCTTCCCCGCGAAAAAAAAAACCGCATGCAATGCTGAAGGAAAACCAGTGGCTACACTTTGAGGTGATTGATATAGGAAAATAATTACAGCAACTGTTATCACAACCAACAGCGAACATTTGGTAACTAGCGTTGCTGCAATCTAACAAGATGTCTAGATCACATTTCTTTTTTTCTGTGAAAACTAGTGATGAAAAAATGGTAACTGCTGTAATAACCGAATACAGTGAAAGAGATACGTCTCGTTTAGGTACAGTAAGACATGAAAAAAATGCATTCTCAAAGAAACAGCTGACTATGAACCCCGACAGGATCTGGTGTACCCTCACTGTACACACGCTCTCCCTCACCAAGCCACACATATTCCTGCAAGCTCACAGATCCACACATATTCCTGCCCACTAAGGGAGCACATAGCGTCAGTACCAGCGTCCCTGAGGCTGCATCAACGGATGGCTGTAACCAGGCAACACATTCATGTTGTTGACGCTGGGAACGTTCAAGTGACTGATTGTGTTGTTGTAGGAACAGCTCATGTTCATGTTCATCGACATCGAGTTGGACAAGCTGGAGGAAATGGCTTGCGCCCCCGATGTCATGTGACCGTATCCGTTCATACAGTGATTGAGGCTGCTGGTATTCATCCCCATGCTCATTGCGTTTGACATTCCCGTCTGCATGGATAGATGATGTTGATGGTCTGAGGCTTTCAGAGCGGAGTTCATGGACGGTCGCTGACATGGTATGCCGTCCTTTACCAGGACCGGAACAGCTACTCGCCTTGGAGAGGGCAGGGGGTTCAGATCTGCAAGTCCTTTTTCCTGGCGGGATCTCTTTAATTTGTACCGATGATTCTGAAACCAGATTTTCACTTGCACTGGTGTTAACCGGATGATGCTAGCCAAGTGTTCTCTCTCTGGTGCAGAAAGGTATCTTTGTTGGCGAAATCTCCGCTCAAGTTCATATGTCTGTGCTTTAGAGAAAAGAACCCTGCGTTTCCGCTTCTTGGGCGGGTCACCGCTGTTTGAGTCTGTTTGCGAGTCAGAAACATCTTTTCCAGATTTATTATCGGAGTTTCCAATTTCACTTTTGCAATCCTCGTCGTCATCTTCGTCGTTTTCATCATCATCATAACAGTGTTTGATAGGTGTTGCATTATTGCCGCTGCGGTTGTCGAGTTTGGTAGAGTCAGCCTGGTGCTCCCGACTGCTGGGACTGCTGGTACCACTGTTGTTGTTGATGCTTGAATGGGACTGGTTGGACGGCGTCACAAAACTAATATCTGTAAGAAAAACAACCAACAAACAATCATTAGTTTATGGTGCCATCATGATTTAATAGATTTCTGTCATCATAAACTTTCATGTAGCTGTTATTACACAAAGGAAAAGTACGTTTTCGTCTAGATGATGCATCAGAGCATTTAATGCTAGACTGATATTTGTATAGATCAATCGGCATTGGATGAAATATGTTGTCAATATCACGCTGGCCATCTTTATTTCAGTATGACTTTTCCTGTTACAGATTTGAGATTAGCTCCATTTGAGATCCAGATCGATGATAAAATTTAGCCAGGGGGTGGATTGCAGCTCAGGAGCTAGGGAGTCGGTACGCAAGATTTTTAGATGACATTATTGACGGCAGCCGCTGTAGTTCAGTGGCCATCGGCTGCCTGCCTGTTGCCTTGTATGTCAAGTGTTCAAATTCGTATAAATGGGTATAATTTAAAAAAAGGTGGGGGGGGGGGGAGAGAAATTTATATATATATATATATATATATATATATATATATATTATATATATATATAGAGAGAGAGAGAGAGAGAGAGAGAGAGAGAGAGATGGAGAGAGAGAGAGAGAGAGAGAGAAAGAGAGAGAGAGAGAGAGAGAGAGAGACAGAGAGAGAACACTTAGGCTTTTAGTTCAGTCAAATCAAATTGAGGAACACACATGCTCTAGGAAAGAAACAACTAAAGAAGAAGGTAGTAATAATTTAAAGGGAAAACAAGATTGTTACTAGTCTAAAATTACAAATTGAAAGAACGACCTGCATACATATAGTTGACTGCTTGAACAGGAACATGACACCCTTCAAACGCACATACCGTAAACATTAATTAGAGGAATAGCATATTTGCCTACTGAAGAACTCAAACTGCTGACTGTCAGAATTATAATTAGGCATTACCTCTAGAGAGCGAAAAACGGGAACACAAAGGGAATCCACTCATGAACAATCTGACTCACTGCATTGACCTGACGAGAAAGGAATTCACTTTCACAGATATACCTACAGAGCTGCTCAGAAACAGGAAGCAACATGTCACCATAATATACATGCTTGTCTGTATATGCTAAGCATAATATTACCCATATAAATCAATTAATGACATATTTAAGATATTATGATCAAACTAGAATAAATGTCACAAAAATGTTAAAATAGCTATATTATAATGTTAGATGTCCTTGTGTGCTAGATGAAGGAGCATCCAGTAAATTTTACACTACAGGAATAGTAATTCTTATTATTACTATCACTATCGTCCTTTTCAGGATGAAATTTTTTATTTGAAGCTCCACCCTGGCTTTTGCCGGGGGCCGCAATATAGGTAGGCCATAAATATGGCCAAATGTCTGAACGCGGTTTCTGGGACCTCTCCATGGCGATCCTCATCCGCATGGTGGCACTTTGTGTCATTGGGTGTTTATCGCTTGTGTGATGTCCTAGTGGGGTAGAAAGTCAGTCAGTCCAGTAAATGGGGAAAATATGGGGGTGACTGCAGTGAAGTTAAAACAATGAATTCCAGTGAACTGTGACTAAAAAGCTTGACTAAATTGGGAAACGTGCCCAAAACAACACAAATAACGTTTCATCCGGCCACTTAGTCAAACATGAAGTGAACTATACAAACATAACAAAGAGGAGAGTGTTTAGGTCTCCAAGGTGTGACGGGAGCAACGTTTAAAACATTTGACTTTGAATGAATGAAACATCTAAAAATAAAAAATAAAAACGATGGCTAAAAAAAAATATAGTCGCCAAAAAAGTAATATTGTTAATATATAATATATAATATAATAGTAGGAAATAATAGAAATATAAATGTTAATGATACATAAGTGATACTGATAAGAGACAGAATAAAGTAATAATACGAAAGAAAAAATAAAATAAAATAAAATAATTAAAATTTTAAATGAGATAATAACCGTTTAGAGGAAGATATGTTTGATATTGATACCATCAGGACTAAGAACACATATGATGTGGATGAGGCGATTTTCCAATTCAAGGCATGATTGACACAGCAACATTTAATTTTGGGGGGAAATCACCTCATCCACAGCCTAAGTGTTCGTAGTCTTTTACTTTATGTGCTATCCATACGTTTATATCCCCCATGTATCTTATATGACTGTAAACCTTCA
>CAJHNH020005385.1:0-22071 GCA_905116865.2 Candidula unifasciata
TTTTTAGTCTCAGTTCTATCATTTACATACTTTACGGATACTCTAGATGATAAATTGTACCTTTTAGAGATCATAGGTGACGGAAAAATAGATAAGATAAAAGTAAAAACAAAATGTTTTACGAAATTTGTCCTAACAACTTGTTTTGTGTCCTACCACTAAAAATTGTAACCCCAGACAAGATAATATGTTCAACATAAAAAAAAAGGAATAAGACGCGCTAGATCCAAGTAAGGTAAACTGAATGTCTGATTTGGCATTTTGGTACAATCTTGGTTCCACAATTGAGATTAACAAATAAAAATGAACCACAAGTACGAATTTTGCGAATTTATGCTGTTACTTACGCGTTTTGGGCAAAAAAATATTTTCTACGAGTTTTGCCAATTGTAGTCACAAGTCTATCATATTCACACTCTGCCGAGGTACTCTAGCTAAGACTTTTGACTTTTTGGAGCTCATAGGTGACAGAAAAATAGGATAAGTAAAGGTGAAAAACAATTTTATCGAAGAAAAGTTCCTCACGACTTGTTGTTGTTATCCTATCACCACTAAAAATTGAGTCCCAACAATTATTTTACACATTAATAGACACGCTTCAGTCCAGATAAGTTAAACTGGATGTCTGATTTGGCATTTTTGGTACAATCTGTGTGCAACAAATTGATTAACATTAAAAAATGCACCACAAGTGACAATTTTGCAGAATTTATGCCTTTCGCGTTTGGCCAAAATTCATATTTTCCAAAAAGTTGCCAATTTAGTCTCAGTCTATCATTTCACACTTGACGAGATACTCTAGATGAGAAATTGGACACTTTGGAGTCTCATTGGTGACAGAAAAAAAGATAAGATAAAAGTGAAAAACAAATGTTTACTCAAGAATTGTTCCTAACCAACTTGTTTGTGTCCTACCACTAAACAGTGAGTATCAAGACAATTATTTACACATGAATAGACACGCTAGATGCAGAGTAGGTAAACTGAATGTCTGATTTGGCATTTTGGTACAATCTGGGGCAACAATTGAGATAACATAAAATGACCACAAGTGACATTTTTCAGCAGAATTATGCCTTTCGCGTTTGGCCAAAATCATATTTCCAAAAAAAAAGTTGCGTTAATTTAGTCTCAGTCTATCATTTCACACTTGACGAGATACTCTAGATGAGAAATTTGGACACTTTGGAGCTCGTTGGTGACAGAAAAATAGATAAGATAAAAGTGAAAACAAATTTTACGAAGAATTGTTCCTAACAACTTGTTTGTGTCCTACCACTAAAACATTGAGTCCCAGACAATTATTTTACACATGAATAGACACGCTAGATGCAGAGTAGGTAAACTGAATGTCTGATTTGGCATTTTGGTACAATCTGGGGGCAACAATTGAGATAACATAAAAATGACCACAAGTGACATTTTTCCAGAAGAATTATGCCTTTCGCGTTTATCCAAAATCATATTTTCCAAAAAGTTGCCAATTTAGTCTCAGTCTATCATTTTCACACTTGACGAGATACTCTAGATGAGAAATTGGACACTTTGGAGCTCATAGGTGACAGAAAAAATAGATAAGATAAAAGTGAAAAACAAATTTTACCAAGAAATGTTCCTAACAACTTGTTTGTGTCCTACCACTAAACAGTGAGTCCCAGACAATTATTTTACACATGAATAGACACGCTAGATGCAGAGTAGTTAAACTGGATGTCTGATTTGGCATTTTTGTACAATCTGGGGGCAACAATTGAGATAACATAAAAATGACCACAAGTGACAATTTTGTCGAATTTATGCCTTACGCGTTTGGCCAAAATAATATTTGCAAAAAAGTTGCCAATTTAGTCTCAGTCTATCATTTCACACTTGACGAGATACTCTAGATGATAAATTGGACACTTTGGAGCTCGTTGGTGACAGAAAAATAGATAAGATAAAAGTGAAAAACAAATTTTACGAAGAATTGTTCCTAACAACTTGTTTGTGTCCTACCACTAAACATTGAGTCCCAGACAATTATTTTACACATGAATAGACACGCTAGATGCAGAGTAGTTAAACTGAATGTCTGATTTGGCATTTTTGTACAATCTGGGGGCAACAATTGAGATAACATAAAAATGACCACAAGTGACAATTTTGCCAGAATTTATGCCTTTACGCGTTTGGCCAAAATCATATTTGCAAAAAAGTTGCCAATTTAGTCTCAGTCTATCATTTCACACTTGACGAGATACTCTAGATGAGAAATTGGACACTTTGGAGCTCATAGGTGACAGAAAAATAGATAAGATAAAAGTGAAAAAAAATTTTTACGAAGAATTGTTCCTAACAACTTGTTTGTGTCCTACCACTAAACATTGAGTCCCAGACAATTATTTTACACATGAATAGACACGCTAGATGCAGAGTAGGTAAACTGAATGTCTGATTTGGCATTTTTGTACAATCTGGGGGCAACAATTGAGATAACATAAAAATGACCACAAGTGACATTTTTCCAAAATTTATGCCTTTCGCGTTTGGCCAAAATCATCTTTTTCCAAAAAGTTGCCAATTTAGTCTCAGTCTATCATTTCACACTTGACGAGATACTCTAGATGAGAAATTGGACACTTTGGAGCTCATAGGTGACAGAAAAATAGATAAGATAAAAGTGAAAAACAAATTTTACGAAGAAATTGTTCCTAACAACTTGTTTGTGTCCTACCACTAAACAGTGAGTCCCAGACAATTATTTTACACATGAATAGACACGCTAGATGCAGAGTAGGTAAACTGAATGTCTGATTTGGCATTTTTGTACAATCTGGGGGCAACAATTGAGATAACATAAAAATGACCACAAGTGACATTTTTCCAGAATTTATGCCTTTCGCGTTTGGCCAAAATAATATTTGCAAAAAAGTTGCCAATTTAGTCTCAGTCTATCATTTCACACTTGACGAGATACTCTAGATGATAAATTGGACACTTTGGAGCTCGTTGGTGACAGAAAAATAGATAAGATAAAAGTGAAAAACAAATTTTACGAAGAATTGTCCTAACAACTTGTTTGTGTCCTACCACTAAACATTGAGTCCCAGACAATTATTTTACACATGAATAGACACGCTAGATGCAGAGTAGGTAAACTGAATGTCTGATTTGGCATTTTGTACAATCTGGGGGCAACAATTGAGATAACATAAAAATGACCACAAGTGACATTTTTCCAGAATTTATGCCTTTCGCGTTTGGCCAAAATAATATTTTTCCAAAAAGTTGCCAATTTAGTCTCAGTCTATCATTTCACACTTGACGAGATACTCTAGATGAGAAATTGGACACTTTGGAGCTCGTTGGTGACAGAAAAATAGATAAGATAAAAGTGAAAAAAAAAATTTTACGAAGAAATGTTCCTAACAACTTGTTTGTGTCCTACCACTAAACAGTGAGTCCCAGACAATTATTTTACACATGAATAGACACGCTAGATGCAGAGTAGTTAAACTGAATGTCTGATTTGGCATTTTGGTACAATCTGGGGGCAACAATTGAGATAACATAAAAATGACCACAAGTGACAATTTTGCAGAATTTATGCCTTACGCGTTTGGCCAAAATCATATTTTCAAAAAAGTTGCCAATTTAGTCTCAGTCTATCATTTCACACTTGACGAGATACTCTAGATGAGAAATTGGACACTTTGGAGCTCGTTGGTGACAGAAAAATAGATAAGATAAAAGTGAAAAAACAAATTTTACGAAGAAATGTTCCTAACAACTTGTTTGTGTCCTACCACTAAACAGTGAGTCCCAGACAATTATTTTACACATGAATAGACACGCTAGATGCAGAGTAGGTAAACTGGAATGTCTGATTTGGCATTTTGGTACAATCTGGGGGCAACAATTGAGATAACATAAAAATGACCACAAGTGACATTTTTCCAGAATTTATGCCTTTCGCGTTTGGCCAAAATAATATTTGCAAAAAAGTTGCCAATTTAGTCTCAGTCTATCATTTCACACTTGACGAGATACTCTAGATGAGAAATTGGACACTTTGGAGCTCATAGGTGACAGAAAAAATAGATAAGATAAAAGTGAAAAAAACAATTTTACGAAGAAATGTTCCTAACAACTTGTTTGTGTCCTACCACTAAACAGTGAGTCCCAGACAATTATTTTACACATGAATAGACACGCTAGATGCAGAGTAGGTAAACTGAATGTCTGATTTGGCATTTTGGTACAATCTGGGGGCAACAATTGAGATAACATAAAAATGACCACAAGTGACATTTTTCCAGAATTTATGCCTTTCGCGTTTGGCCAAAATCATATTTTCCAAAAAAGTTGCCAATTTAGTCTCAGTCTATCATTTCACACTTGACGAGATACTCTAGATAAGAAATTGGACACTTTGGAGCTCATAGGTGACAGAAAAATAGATAAGATAAAAGTGAAAAAACAAATTTTACGAAGAAATGTTCCTAACAACTTGTTTGTGTCCTACCACTAAACAGTGAGTCCCAGACAATTATTTTACACATGAATAGACACGCTAGATGCAGAGTAGTTAAACTGGATGTCTGATTTGGCATTTTTGTACAATCTGGGGGCAACAATTAAGATAACATAAAAATGACCACAAGTGACAATTTTCCAGAATTTATGCCTTACGCGTTTGGCCAAAATCATATTTTCAAAAAAGTTGCCAATTTAGTCTCAGTCTATGATTTCACACTTGACGAGATCCTCTAGATGATAAATTGGACACTTTGGAACTCGTTGGTGACAGAAAAATAGATAAGATAAAAGTGAAAAACAAATTTTACGAAGAATTGTTCCTAACAACTTGTTTGTGTCCTACCACTAAACATTGAGTCCCAGACAATTATTTTACACATGAATAGACACGCTAGATGCAGAGTAGGTAAACTGAATGTCTGATTTGGCATTTTGGTACAATCTGGGGGCAACAATTGAGATAACATAAAAATGACCACAAGTGACATTTTTGCAGAATTTATGCCTTTCGCGTTTGGCCAAAATCATATTTTCCAAAAAGTTGCCAATTTAGTCTCAGTCTATCATTTCACACTGACGAGATACTCTAGATGAGAAATTGGACACTTTGGAGCTCATAGGTGACAGAAAAATAGATAAGATAAAAAGTGAAAAACAAATTTTACGAAGAAATGTTCCTAACAACTTGTTTGTGTCCTACCACTAAACAGTGAGTCCCAGACAATTATTTTACACATGAATAGACACGCTAGATGCAGAGTAGGTAAACTGAATGTCTGATTTGGCATTTTGGTACAATCTGGGGGCAACAATTGAGATAACATAAAAATGACCACAAGTGACATTTTTCCAGAATTTATGCCTTTCGCGTTTGGCCAAAATCATATTTTCAAAAAAGTTGCCAATTTAGTCTCAGTCTATCATTTCACACTTGACGAGATACTCTAGATGAGAAATTGGACACTTTGGAGCTCATAGGTGACAGAAAAATAGATAAGATAAAAGTGAAAAACAAATTTTACGAAGAAATGTTCCTAACAACTTGTTTGTGTCCTACCACTAAACATTGAGTCCCAGACAATTATTTTACACATGAATAGACACGCTAGATGCAGAGTAGGTAAACTGAATGTCTGATTTGGCATTTTGGTACAATCTGGGGGCAACAATTGAGATAACATAAAAATGACCACAAGTGACATTTTGCAGAATTTATGCCTTCGCGTTTGGCCAAAATCATATTTTTCCAAAAAAGTTGCCAATTTAGTCTCAGTCTATCATTTCACACTTGACGAGATACTCTAGATGAGAAATTGGACACTTTGGAGCTCATAGGTGACAGAAAAATAGATAAGATAAAAGTGAAAAACAAATTTTACGAAGAAATGTTCCTAACAACTTGTTTGTGTCCTACCACTAAACAGTGAGTCCCAGACAATTATTTTACACATGAATAGACACGCTAGATGCAGAGTAGGTAAACTGGATGTCTGATTTGGCATTTTGGTACAATCTGGGGGCAACAATTGAGATAACATAAAAATGACCACAAGTGACAATTTTTGCAGAATTTATGCCTTTCGCGTTTGGCCAAAATCATATTTCAAAAAAGTTGCCAATTTAGTCTCAGTCTATCATTTCACACTTGACGAGATACTCTAGATGATAAATTGGACACTTTGGAGCTCGTTGGTGACAGAAAAATAGATAAGATAAAAGTGAAAAACAAATTTTACGAAGAAATGTTCCTAACAACTTGTTTGTGTCCTACCACTAAACAGTGAGTCCCAGACAATTATTTTACACATGAATAGACACGCTAGATGCAGAGTAGGTAAACTGAATGTCTGATTTGGCATTTTGGTACAATCTGGGGGCAACAATTGAGATAACATAAAAATGACCACAAGTGACATTTTTCCAGAATTTATGCCTTTCGCGTTTGGCCAAAATCATATTTTCCAAAAAGTTGCCAATTTTGTCTCAGTCTATCATTTCACACTTGACGAGATACTCTAGATGAGAAATTGGACACTTTGGAGCTCATTGGTGACAGAAAAATAGATAAGATAAAAGTGAAAAACAAATTTTACGAAGAAATGTTCTAACAACTTGTTTGTGTCCTACCACTAAACAGTGAGTCCCAGACAATTATTTTACACATGAATAGACACGCTAGATGCAGAGTAGGTAAACTGAATGTCTGATTTGGCATTTTGGTACAATCTGGGGGCAACAATTGAGATAACATAAAAATGACCACAAGTGACATTTTTCCAGAATTTATGCCTTTCGCGTTTGGCCAAAATCATATTTGCAAAAAAAGTTGCCAATTTAGTCTCAGTCTATCATTTCACACTTGACGAGATACTCTAGATGAGAAAATGGACACTTTGGAGCTCATTAGTGACAGAAAAATAGATAAGATAAAAGTGAAAAACAAAAATATGAAGAAATGTCCCTAAAAACTTGTTTGTGTCCTACCACTAAACATTGAGTCCCAGACAATTATTTTACACATGAATAGACACGCTAGATGAAGAGTAGGTAAACTGGATGTCTGATTTGGCATTTTTGTACAATCTGGGGGCAACAATTGAGATAACATAAAAATGACCACAAATGACATTTTTCCAGGATTTATGCCTTTCGCGTTTGGCCAAAATCATATATTTGCAAAAAAGTTGCCAATTTAGTCTCAGTCTATCATTTCACACTTGACGAGATACTCTAGATGAGAAATTGGACACTTTGGAGCTCATAGGTGACAGAAAAATAGATAAGATAAAAGTGAAAAACAAATTTTACGAAGAAATGTTCCTAACAACTTGTTTGTGTCCTACCACTAAACAGTGAGTCCCAGACAATTATTTTACACATGAATAGACACGCTAGATGCAGAGTAGGTAACTGAATGTCTGATTTGGCATTTTGGTACAATCTGGGGGCAACAATTGAGATAACATAAAAATGACCACAAGTGACATTTTTTTCCAGAATTTATGCCTTTCGCGTTTGGCCAAAATCATATTTTCAAAAAAGTTGCCAATTTAGTCTCAGTCTATCATTTTTTCACACTTGACGAGATACTCTAGATGATAAATTGGACACTTTGGAGCTCATTGGTGACAGAAAAATAGATAAGATAAAAGTGAAAAAACAAATTTTACGAAGAAATGTTCCTAACAACTTGTTTTTGTGTCCTACCACTAAACATTGAGTCCCAGACAATTATTTTACACATGAATAGACACGCTAGATGCAGAGTAGGTAAACTGAATGTCTGATTTGGCATTTTGGTACAATCTGGGGGCAACAATTGAGATAACATAAAAATGACCACAAGTGACATTTTTCCAGAATTTATGCCTTTCGCGTTTGGCCAAAATCATATTTTCCAAAAAGTTGCCAATTTAGTCTCAGTCTATCATTTCACACTTGACGAGATACTCTAGATGAGAAATTGGACACTTTGGAGCTCGTTTGTGACAGAAAAATACATAAGATAAGATAAGTTAAAAACAAATTTTACGAATAAATTGTTCCTAACAACTTGTTTGTGTCCTACCACTAAACAGCTGAGTCCCAGACAAATATTTTTACACATGAATAGACACGCTAGATCAGAGTAGTTAAACTGTAATGTCTGATTTTGGCATTTGGTACATCGGGGGCAAACAATTGAGATAACATAAAAATGACCACAAATGACATTTTTTGCGAATTTATGCCTTTCGCGTTTGGCCAAAATCATATTTTCCAAAAAGTTGCCAATTTAGTCTCAGTCTATCAATTTCCCACTTGACGAGAACTCTAGATGAGAATTGGACACTTTTGAGCTCAAGGTGACAGAAAAATAGATAAGATAAAAGTTGAAAACAAATTTTACGAAGAAATTTTCCTAACAAACGTGTTTGTGTCCTACCAGCTAAACAGTGAGTCCCAGACAATTATTTTACACATGAATAGAGAACCCGCTAGATGGCAGAGTAGTTAAACTGGATGTCCTGATTTGGACAATTTTTGGTACAATCTGGGGAACAACAATTGAGATAACCATAAAAATGACAAGACAAGTGACAATTTTGCAGAATTTATGCCGCAATTTGCACTCGCGTTTGGCCAAAAATCATATTTTCAAAAACGTTGCCAATTTAGTCTCAGTCTATCATTTCACACTTGACGATATACTCTAGATGATAAAATTGGACACTTTGGAGCTCGTTGGTGACCCCAGAAAATAATAGATAAGATAAAAGTGAAAAACATGAAGTTTAACGAAGAAATGTTCCCTAACAACTTGCACCCAAGTTGTGTTCTACCACTAAACATTGAGTCCCAGACAATTATTTTACACACATGAATAGACACGCTAGATGCAGAGTAGTTAAACTGAATGTCTGATTTGGCATTTGGGTACAATCTGGGGGGCAACACATTGAGATAACATTAAAAATGACCACAAGTGACCATTTTTACATAGAATTTATGCCTTTCGCGTTTGGACCAAAATCAATTTTCCAAAAAAGTTGCCAATTTAGTCCTACAGCTATCATTTCACACTTGACAAATACTCTAGATGAGCAATTGGACACTTTTAGCTCATAGGTGACAGAAAAATTGATACGATAAAAGTGGAAAAACAATTTTAACGCTGAATGTTTCCTAACAACTTGTTTGTGTCCTACCACTAAACATTGAGTCCCAGACAATTATTTTTACACATGAAATAGACACGCTAGATGCAGAGTAATTAAACTGAATGTCTGATTTGGCATTTTGGTACCAATCTGGGGGCAACAATTGAGATAACATAAAAATGACCACAAGTGACATTTTTTGCAGAATTTATGCTTTCGCGTTTGGCCAAATCAATATATTTTCAAAAAAAAAGTTGCCAATTTAGTCTCAGTCTATCATGTTCACACTTGACGAGATACTCTAGATGAGAAATTGGACACTTTGGAGCTCATAGGTGACAGAAAAATAGATAAGATAAAAGTGAAAAAACAAATTTTACGAAGGAAATGTTCTAACAAACTTGTTTGTGTCCTACCACTAAACATTGAGTCCCAGACAATTATTTTGACACATGAATATAGACACGCTAGATGCAGAGTAGTTAAAACTGGATGTCTGATTTGGCATTTTTGTACAATCTGGGGCAACAATGAGATAACATAAAAATTGACCACAAGTGACAATTTTGCAGATTTATGCCTTACGCGTTTGGCCAAAATGCATATTTGCGAAAAAAGTTGCCAATTTAGTCTCAGTCTATCATTTCACACTTGACGAGATACTCTCAGATGATAAATTGGACACTTTGGAGCTCGTTGGTGACAGGAAAAATAGATAAGATGAAAGTGAAAAAACAAAAAAAAAAAAAAACAAATTTTTACGAAGAATTATTCCTAACAACTTGTTTGTGTCCTACCACTAAACATTGAGTCCGCAGACAATTATTTTACACATGAATAGACACGGCTAGATGCAGAGTAACTGTAAAATGAATGTCTGATTTTGGGGGGCATTTTGGTAACGATCTGGGGGCAAGCAATTGAGATAACATAAAAATGACCCAAAGTGACATTTTTCCAGAATTTTATGCCTTTCGCGTTTCGCCAAAATCATATTTGTAAAAAAGTTTGCCAATTTAGTCTCAGTCTATCATTTCACACTTGACAGAGATAATCTAGATGGAAATTGGACACTTTGGAGCTCGTTAGTGACAGAAAAATAGATAAGATAAAAGTGAAAGAAAACAATTTTTACGAAGAAATGTACCTCTAACAACTTGTTTTGTGTCCCCTACCACTATAACTAGTGAGTCCAACAGACCAATTATTTTTTACACATGAATAGACACGCTATGATGGCCGAGTAGTTAAACTGAAGTCTGATTTGGCATTTTTGTACAATCTGGGAACAACAATTGAGATAACATATAAAATGACCACAAGTGACATTTTCGCAGAATTTATGCCTTTCGCGTTGTCCAAATCATAATTTCTAAAAAGTTTCCAATTTAGTCTCAGTCCATCATTTCCCACTTGAATACGAGATGGACTCTAGATGAGAAATGACAAACACTTTTGGTATAGGTGACAGAAAAAAAGTGAAAAACAAATTTTACGAAGAATTCTTCCTAACAAACTTGTTTGTGTTTCTACCACTAAACATTGAGTCCCAGACAATTTTTTTACACATGAATAGACACGCTAGATGCAGAGTAGGTAAACTGGATGTCTGATTTGGCATTTTTGTACAATGTGGGGGCAACAATTAAGATAACATAAAAATGACCACAAGTGACAATTTTGCAGAATTTATGCCTTTCGCGTTTGGCCAAAAAAATTTTTTGCAAAAAAGTTGCCAATTTAGTCTCAGTCTATCATTTCACACTTGACGAGATACTCTAGATGAAAAATTGGACACTTTGGAGCTCATAGGTGACAGAAAAATAGATAAGATAAAAGTGAAAAACAAATTTTACGAAGAATTCTTCTAACAACTTGTTTGTGTCCTACCACTAAACAGTGAGTCCTAGACAATTATTTTACACATGAATAGACACGCTAGATGCAGAGTAGGTAAACTAAATGTCTGATTTGGCATTTTGGTACAATCTGGGGACAACAATTGAGATAACATAAAAATGACCATAAGTGACATTTTTCCAGAATTTATTCCTTTCGCGTTTGGCCAAAATAATATTTTCCAAAAAGTTGCCAATTTAGTATCAGTCTATTATTTCACACTTGACAAGATACTCTAGATTATAAATTGGACACTTTGGAGCTCGTTGGTGACAGAAAAATAGATAAGATAAAAGTGAAAAAACAAATTTTACGAAGAATTCTTTCCTAACAACTTGTTTGTGTCCTACCACTAAACATTGAGTCCCAGACAATTATTTTACACATGAATAGACACGCTAGATGCAGAGTAGGTAAACTGGATGTCTGATTTGGCATTTTTGTACAATCTGGGGGCAACAATTAAGATAACATAAAAATGACCACAAGTGACAATTTTTGCAGAATTTATGCCTTACGCGTTTGGCCAAAATAATATTTGCAAAAAAGTTGCCAATTTAGTCTCAGTCTATCATTTCACACTTGACGAGATACTCTAGATGATAAATTGGACACTTTGGAGCTCATAGGTGACAGAAAAAAAGATAAGATAAAAGTGAAAAACAAATTGAAAAAACAAATTTTACGAAGAAATATTCCTAACAACTTGTTTGTGTCCTACCACTAAACATTGAGTCCCAGACAATTATTTTACACATGAATAGACACGCTAGATGCAGAGTAGGTAAACTGAATGTCTGATTTGGCATTTTGGTACAATCTGGGGGCAACAATTGAGATAACATAAAAATGACCACAAGTGACATTTTTCCAGAATTTATGCCTTTCGCGTTTGGCCAAAATCATATTTTCAAAAAAAGTTGCCAATTTAGTCTCAGTCTATCATTTCACACTTGACGAGATACTCTAGATGAGAAATTGGACACTTTGGAGCTCATTGGTGACAGAAAAATAGATAAGATAAAAGTGAAAAACAAATTTTACGAAGAATTATTCCTAACAACTTGTTTGTGTCCTACCACTAAACATTGAGTCCCAGACAATTATTTTACACATGAATAGACACGCTAGATGCAGAGTAGGTAAACTGGATGTCTGATTTGGCATTTTGGTACAATCTGGGGGCAACAATTGAGATAACATAAAAATGACCACAAGTGACATTTTTCCAGAATTTATGCCTTTCGCGTTTGGCCAAAAAATTATTTGCAAAAAAGTTGCCAATTTAGTCTCAGTCTATCATTTCACACTTGACGAGATACTCTAGATGAGAAATTGGACACTTTGGAGCTCATAGGTGACAGAAAAATAGATAAGATAAAAGTGAAAAACAAATTTTACGAAGAAATGTTCCTAACAACTTGTTTGTGTCCTACCACTAAACAGTGAGTCCCAGACAATTATTTTACACATGAATAGACACGCTAGATGCAGAGTAGTTAAACTGATGTCTGATTTGGCATTTTGGTACAATCTGGGGGCAACAATTGAGATAACATAAAAATGACCACAAGTGACACATTTTTCCAGAATTTATGCCTTTCGCGTTTGGCCAAAAAATCAATATTTTCCAAAAAAGTTGCCAATTTAGTCTCAGTCTATCATTTCACACTTGACGAGATACTCTAGATGAGAAATTGGACACTTTGGAGCTCTCATAGGTGACAGAAAAAATAGATAAGATAAAAGTGAAAAACAAATTTTACGAAGAAATGTTCCTAACAACTTGTTTGTGTCCTACCACTAAACATTGAGTCCCAGACAATTATTTTACACATGAATAGACACGCTAGATGCAGAGTAGGTAAACTGGATGTCTGATTTGGCATTTTTGTACAATCTGGGGGCAACAATTGAGATAACATAAAAATGACCACAAGTGACATTTTTGCAGAATTTATGCCTTACGCGTTTGGCCAAAAATCATATTTTTGCAAAAAGTTGCCAATTTAGTCTCAGTCTATCATTTCACACTTGACGAGATACTCTAGATGATAAATTGGACACTTTGGAGCTCGTTGGTGACAGAAAAATAGATAAGATAAAAGTGAAAAACAAATTTTACGAAGAATTGTTCCTAACAACTTGTTTGTGTCCTACCACTAAACATTGAGTCCCAGACAATTATTTTACACATGAATAGACACGCTAGATGCAGAGTAGGTAAACTGAATGTCTGATTTGGCATTTTGGTACAATCTGGGGGCAACAATTGAGATAACATAAAAATGACCACAAGTGACATTTTTCCAGAATTTATGCCTTACGCGTTGGCCAAAAATCATATTTTCAAAAAAGTTGCCAATTTAGTCTCAGTCTATCATTTCACACTTGACGAGATACTCTAGATGAGAAATTGGACACTTTGGAGCTCATAGTGACAGAAAAATAGATAAGATAAAAGTGAAAAACAAATTTTACGAAGAAATGTTCCTAACAACTTGTTTGTGTCCTACCACTAAACAGTGAGTCCCAGACAATTATTTTACACATGAATAGACACGCTAGATGCAGAGTAGGTAAACTGGATGTCTGATTTGGCATTTTTGTACAATCTGGGGGCAACAATTGAGATAACATAAAAATGACCACAAGTGACAATTTTGCAGAATTTATGCCTTACGCGTTTGGCCAAAATAATATTTTGCAAAAAAGTTGCCAATTTAGTCTCAGTCTATCATTTCACACTTGACGAGATACTCTAGATGAGAAATTGGACACTTTGGAGCTCATAGGTGACAGAAAAATAGATAAGATAAAAGTGAAAAACAAATTTTACGAAGAATTGTTTCCTAACAACTTGTTTGTGTCCTACCACTAAACAGTGAGTCCCAGACAATTATTTTACACATGAATAGACACGCTAGATGCAGAGTAGGTAAACTGGATGTCTGATTTGGCATTTTTGTACAATCTGGGGGCAACAATTGAGATAACATAAAAATGACCACAAGTGACAATTTTTCCAGAATTTATGCCTTTCGCGTTTGGCCAAAAATAATATTTGCAAAAAAGTTGCCAATTTAGTCTCAGTCTATCATTTCACACTTGACGAGATACTCTAGATGATAAATTGGACACTTTGGAGCTCATAGGTGACAGAAAAATAGATAAGATAAAAGTGAAAAACAAATTTTACGAAGAATTCTTCCTAACAACTTGTTTGTGTCCTACCACTAAACATTGAGTCCCAGACAATTATTTTACACATGAATAGACACGCTAGATGCAGAGTAGGTAAACTGGAATGTCTGATTTGGCATTTTGTACAATCTGGGGGCAACAATTGAGATAACATAAAAATGACCACAAGTGACATTTTTTCCAGAATTTATGCCTTTCGCGTTTGGCCCAAAAATCATATATTTTCAAAAAAGTTGCCAATTTAGTCTCAGTCTATCATTTCACACTTGACGAGATACTCTAGATGATAAATTGGACACTTTGGAGCTCGTTGGTGACAGAAAAATAGATAAGATAAAAGTGAAAAACAAATTTTACGAAGAATTATTCCTAACAACTTGTTTGTGTCCTACCACTAAACATTGAGTCCCAGACAATTATTTTACACATGAATAGACACGCTAGATGCAGAGTAGTTAAACTGGATGTCTGATTTGGCATTTTTGTACAATCTGGGGGCAACAATTGAGATAACATAAAAATGACCACAAGTGACATTTTTCCAGAATTTATGCCTTTCGCGTTTGGCCAAAATAATATTTTCAAAAAAGTTGCCAATTTAGTCTCAGTCTATCATTTCACACTTGACGAGATACTCTAGATGATAAATTGGACACTTTGGAGCTCGTTGGTGACAGAAAAATAGATAAGATAAAAGTGAAAAACAAATTTTACGAAGAATTGTTCCTAACAACTTGTTTGTGTCCTACCACTAAACAGTGAGTCCCAGACAATTATTTTACACATGAATAGACACGCTAGATGCAGAGTAGGTAAACTGGATGTCTGATTTGGCATTTTTGGTACAATCTGGGGGCAACAATTGAGATAACATTAAAATGACCACAAGTGACAATTTTGCCGAATTTATGCCTTGTGCGTTTGGCCAAAAAAAATATTTGCAAAAAAATTGCCAATTTAGTCTCAGTCTATCATTTCACACTTGACGAGATACTCTAGATGAGAAATTGGACACTTTGGAGCTCGTTGGTGACAGAAAAATAGATAAGATAAAAGTGAAAAACAAATTTTACGAAGAATTATTCCTAACAACTTGTTTGTGTCCTACCACTAAACATTGAGTCCCAGACAATTATTTTACACATGAATAGACACGCTAGATGCAGAGTAGGTAAACTGGATGTCTGATTTGGCATTTTTGTACAATCTGGGGGCAACAATTGAGATAACATAAAAATGACCACAAGTGACAATTTTGCAGAATTTATGCCTTTCGCGTTTTGGCAAAAAAATATATTTTGCAAAAAAGTTGCCAATTTAGTCTCAGTCTATCATTTCACACTTGACGAGATACTCTAGATGAGAAATTGGACACTTTGGAGCTCGTTGGTGACAGAAAAATAGATAAGATAAAAGTGAAAAACAAATTTTACGAAGAATTGTTCCTAACAACTTGTTTGTGTCCTACCACTAAACATTGAGTCCCAGACAATAATTTTACACAGGAATAGACATGCTAGATGCAGAGAAGTTAAACTGGATGTCTGATTTGGCATTTTTGTACAATCTGGGGGCAACAATTGAGATAACATAAAAATGACCACAAGTGACATTTTTGCAGAATTTATGCCTTTCGCGTTTGGCCAAAATAATATTTTCCAAAAAAGTTGCTAATTTAGTCTCAGTCTATCATTTCACACTTGACGAAATACTCTAGATGATAAATTGGACACTTTGGAGCTCGTTAGGTGACAGAAAAATAGATAAGATAAAAGTGAAAAACAAATTTTACGAAGAATTATTCCTAACAACTTGTTTGTGTCCTACCACTAAACAGTGAGTCCCAGACAATTATTTTACACATGAATAGACACGCTAGATGCAGAGTAGGTAAACTGGATGTCTGATTTGGCATTTTTGTACAATCTGGGGGCAACAATTGAGATAACATAAAAATGACCACAAGTGACATTTTTGCAGAATTTATGCCTTTACGCGTTTGGCCAAAATAATATTTTGCAAAAAAGTTGCCAATTTAGTCTCAGTCTATCATTTCACACTTGACGAGATACTCTAGATGATAAATTGGACACTTTGGAGCTCGTTGGTGACAGAAAAATAGATAAGATAAAAGTGAAAAACAAATTTTACGAAGAATTGTTCCTAACAACTTTTTTTGTGTCCTACCACTAAACAGTGAGTCCCAGACAATTATTTTACACATGAATAGACACGCTAGATGCAGAGTAGGTAAACTGGATGTCTGATTTGGCATTTTTGTACAATCTGGGGGCAACAATTGAGATAACATAAAAATGACCACAAGTGACATTTTTCCAGAATTTATGCCTTTCGCGTTTGGCCAAAAAAATATTTGCAAAAAAGTTGCCAATTTAGTCTCAGTCTATCATTTCACACTTGACGAGATACTCTAGATGATAAATTGGACACTTTGGAGCTCATAGGTGACAGAAAAATAGATAAGATAAAAGTGAAAAACAAATTTTACGAAGAAATATTCCTAACAACTTGTTTGTGTCCTACCACTAAACATTGAGTCCCAGACAATTATTTTACACATGAATAGACACGCTAGATGCAGAGTAGGTAAACTGGATGTCTGATTTGGCATTTTTGTACAATCTGGGGGCAACAATTGAGATAACATAAAAATGACCACAAGTGACATTTTTGCAGAATTTATGCCTTTCGCGTTTGGCCAAAATAATATTTTCCAAAAAGTTGCCAATTTAGACTCAGTCTATCATTTCACACTTGACGAGATACTCTAGATGAGAAATTGGACACTTTGGAGCTCATAGGTGACAGCAAAATAGATAAGATAAAAGTGAAAAACAAATTTTACGAAGAATTGTTCCTAACAACTTGTTTGTGTCCTACCACTAAACATTGAGTCCCAGACAATTATTTTACACATGAATAGACACGCTAGATGCAGAGTAGGTAAACTGGATGTCTGATTTGGCATTTTTGTACAATCTGGGGGCAACAATTGAGATAACATAAAAATGACCACAAGTGACATTTTTGCAGAATTTATGCCTTTCGCGTTTGGCCAAAAAAATATTTGCAAAAAAGTTGCCAATTTAGTCTCAGTCTATCATTTCACACTTGACGAGATACTCTAGATGAGAAATTGGACACTTTGGAGCTCGTTGGTGACAGAAAAATAGATAAGATAAAAGTGAAAAACAAATTTTACGAAGAATTATTCCTAACAACTTGTTTGTGTCCTACCACTAAACAGTGAGTCCCAGACAATTATTTTACACATGAATAGACACGCTAGATGCAGAGTAGTTAAACTGGATGTCTGATTTGGCATTTTTGTACAATCTGGGGGCAACAATTGAGATAACATAAAAATGACCACAAGTGACAATTTTTGCAGAATTTATGCCTTTCGCGTTTGGCCAAAATAATATTTTGCAAAAAAAAGTTGCCAATTTAGTCTCAGTCTATCATTTCACACTTGACGAGATACTCTAGATGATAAATTGGACACTTTGGAGCTCATTGGTGACAGAAAAATAGATAAGATAAAAGTGAAAAACAAATTTTACGAAGAATGTTCCTAACAACTTGTTTGTGTCCTACCACTAAACATTGAGTCCCAGACAATTATTTTACACATGAATAGACACGCTAGATGCAGAGTAGGTAAACTGGATGTCTGATTTGGCATTTTTGTACAATCTGGGGGCAACAATTGAGATAACATAAAAATGACCACAAGTGACAATTTTGCAGAATTTATGCCTTTCGCGTTTGGCCAAAATAATATTTGCAAAAAAGTTGCCAATTTAGTCTCAGTCTATCATTTCACACTTGACGAGATACTCTAGATGAGAAATTGGACACTTTGGAGCTCATAGGTGACAGAAAAATAGATAAGATAAAAGTGAAAAACAAATTTTACGAAGAATTATTCCTAACAACTTGTTTGTGTCCTACCACTAAACATTGAGTCCCAGACAATTATTTTACACATGAATAGACACGCTAGATGCAGAGTAGGTAAACTGGATGTCTGATTTGGCATTTTTGTACAATCTGGGGGCAACAATTGAGATAACATAAAAATGACCACAAGTGACAATTTTTGCAGAATTTATGCCTTTCGCGTTTGGCCAAAATAATATTTTCCAAAAAGTTGCCAATTTAGTCTCAGTCTATCATTTCACACTTGACGAGATACTCTAGATGATAAATTGGACACTTTGGAGCTCATTGGTGACAGAAAAATAGATAAGATAAAAGTGAAAAACAAATTTTACGAAGAATTATTCCTAACAACTTGTTTGTGTCCTACCACTAAACATTGAGTCCCAGACAATTATTTTACACATGAATAGACACGCTAGATGCAGAGTAGTTAAACTGGATGTCTGATTTGGCATTTTTGTACAATCTGGGGGCAACAATTGAGATAACATAAAAATGACCACAAGTGACAATTTTGCAGAATTTATGCCTTTCGCGTTTGGCCAAAATAATATTTGCAAAAAAGTTGCCAATTTAGTCTCAGTCTATCATTTCACACTTGACGAGATACTCTAGATGAGAAATTGGACACTTTGGAGCTCGTTGGTGACAGAAAAATAGATAAGATAAAAGTGAAAAACAAATTTTACGAAGAATTGTTCCTAACAACTTGTTTGTGTCCTACCACTAAACATTGAGTCCCAGACAATTATTTCACACATGAATAGACACGCTAGATGCAGAGTAGGTAAACTGAATGTCTGATTTGGCATTTTGGTACAATCTGGGGGCAACAATTGAGATAACATAAAAATGACCACAAGTGACATTTTTCCAGTATTTATGACTTTCGCGTTTTGCAAAAAACATATTTTCCAAAAAATTGCAAATTTAGTCTCAGTCTATCATTTCAGACTTGACGAGATACTATAGATGATAAATTGGACACTTTGGAGCTCGTTGGTGACAGAAAAATAGATAAGATAAAAGTGAAAAACAAATTTTACGAAGAATTCTTCCTAACAACTTTGTTGTTTTCTTTCCACTAAACATTGAGTCCCAGACAATTATTTTACACATGAATAGACACGCTAGATGCAGAGTAGGTAAACTGGATGTCTGATTTGGCATTTTTGTACAATCTGGGGGCAACAATTGAGATAACATAAAAATGACCACAAGTGACAATTTTGCAGAATTTATGCCTTACGCGTTTGGCCAAAATAATATTTGCAAAAAAGTTGCCAATTTAGTCTCAGTCTATCATTTCACACTTGACGAGATACTCTAGATGATAAATTGGACACTTTGGAGCTCGTTGGTGACAGAAAAATAGATAAGATAAAAGTGAAAAACAAATTTTACGAAGAATTATTCCTAACAACTTGTTTGTGTCCTACCACTAAACATTGAGTCCCAGACAATTATTTTACACATGAATAGACACGCTAGATGCAGAGTAGGTAAACTGGATGTCTGATTTGGCATTTTTGTACAATCTGGGGGCAACAATTGAGATAACATAAAAAAATGACCACAAGTGACATTTTTCCAGAATTTATGCCTTTCGCGTTTGGCCAAAATAATATTTTCAAAAAAGTTGCCAATTTAGTCTCAGTCTATCATTTCACACTTGACGAGATACTCTAGATGATAAATTGGACACTTTGGAGCTCATAGGTGACAGAAAAATAGATAAGATAAAAGTGAAAAACAAATTTTACGAAGAATTGTTCCTAACAACTTGTTTGTGTCCTACCACTAAACATTGAGTCCCAGACAATTATTTTACACATGAATAGACACGCTAGATGCAGAGTAGGTAAACTGGATGTCTGATTTGGCATTTTTGTACAATCTGGGGGCAACAATTAAGATAACATAAAAATGACCACAAGTGACAATTTTGCAGAATTTATGCCTTACGCGTTTGGCCAAAATAATATTTGCAAAAAAGTTGCCAATTTAGTCTCAGTCTATCATTTCACACTTGACGAGATACTCTAGATGATAAATTGGACACTTTGGAGCTCGTTGGTGACAGAAAAATAGATAAGATAAAAGTGAAAAACAAATTTTACGAAGAATTCTTCCTAACAACTTGTTTGTGTCCTACCACTAAACATTGAGTCCCAGACAATTATTTTACACATGAATAGACACGCTAGATGCAGAGTAGGTAAACTGGATGTCTGATTTGGCATTTTGGTACAATCTGGGGGCAACAATTGAGATAACATAAAAATGACCACAAGTGACATTTTTGCAGAATTTATGCCTTACGCGTTTGGCCAAAAAAATATTTGCAAAAAAGTTGCCAATTTAGTCTCAGTCTATCATTTCACACTTGACGAGATACTCTAGATGAGAAATTGGACACTTTGGAGCTCGTTGGTGACAGAAAAATAGATAAGATAAAAGTGAAAAACAAATTTTACGAAGAATTCTTCCTAACAACTTGTTTGTGTCCTACCACTAAACATTGAGTCCCAGACAATTATTTTACACATGAATAGACACGCTAGATGCAGAGTAGGTAAACTGAATGTCTGATTTGGCATTTTTGTACAATCTGGGGGCAACAATTGAGATAACATAAAAATGACCACAAGTGACAATTTTGCAGAATTTATGCCTTTCGCGTTTGGCCAAAAATAATATTTTCCAAAAAGTTGCCAATTTAGTCTCAGTCTATCATTTCACACTTGACGAGATACTCTAGATGATAAATTGGACACTTTGGAGCTCATAGGTGACAGAAAAATAGATAAGATAAAAGTGAAAAACAAATTTTACGAAGAATTCTTCCTAACAACTTGTTTGTGTCCTACCACTAAACATTGAGTCCCCAGACAATTATTTTTACACATGAATAGACACGCTAGATGCAGAGTAGGTAAAACTGGATGTCTGATTTGGCATTTTGGTACAATCTGGGGGCAACAATTGAGATAACATAAAAATGACCACAAGTGACATTTTTGCAGAATTTATGCCTTTCGCGTTTGGCCAAAAAAAATATTTCCAAAAAAGTTGCCAATTTAGTCTCAGTCTATCATTTCACACTTGACGAGATACTCTAGATGAGAAATTGGACACTTTGGAGCTCATAGGTGACAGAAAAATAGATAAGATAAAAGTGAAAAACAAATTTTACGAAGAATTGTTCCTAACAACTTGTTTGTGTCCTACCACTAAACATTGAGTCCCAGACAATTATTTTACACATGAATAGACACGCTAGATGCAGAGTAGGTAAACTGAATGTCTGATTTGGCATTTTTGTACAATCTGGGGGCAACAATTGAGATAACATAAAAATGACCACAAGTGACATTTTTCCAGAATTTATGCCTTTCGCGTTTGGCCAAAAAAATATTTGCCAAAAAGTTGCCAATTTAGTCTCAGTCTATCATTTCACACTTGACGAGATACTCTAGATGATAAATTGGACACTTTGGAGCTCGTTGGTGACAGAAAAATAGATAAGATAAAAGTGAAAAACAAATTTTACGAAGAATTCTTCCTAACAACTTGTTTGTGTCCTTCCACTAAACATTGAGTCCCAGACAATTATTTTTACACATGAATAGACACGCTAGATGCAGAGTAGGTAAACTGGATGTCTGATTTGGCATTTTTGTACAATCTGGGGGCAACAATTAAGATAACATAAAAATGACCATCTATCATTTCACACACTGACGAAGATACTCTAGATGAGAAATTGGACACTTTGGAGATCATAGGTGACACAATAATAGATAAGATAAAAGTGAAA
The DNA here is from genome assembly GCA_905116865.2 of Candidula unifasciata. Classification (NCBI taxonomy): domain Eukaryota; kingdom Metazoa; phylum Mollusca; class Gastropoda; order Stylommatophora; family Geomitridae; genus Candidula; species Candidula unifasciata. Next base: position 22,048 of record CAJHNH020005385.1, read on the forward strand.
CAAAAAAATTTACGAAGAACCTTT
>CAJHNH020005386.1:0-22069 GCA_905116865.2 Candidula unifasciata
ATCTATCTATCCTGTTTTATCTATCTATCTATCTATCTATCTATCTATCTATCTATCTATCTATCTATCTATCTATCTATCTATCTATCTATCTATCTATCTATCTACTCTCTATCTATCTATCTATCTATCTATCTATCTATCTATCTATCTATCTATCTATCCTATCTATCTATCTATCTATCTATCTATCTATCTATCTGTCTGTCTGTCTGTCTGTCTGTCTGTCCTGTCTGGTCTGTCTGTCTGTCTGTCCTGTCTGGCTTCTGTCTGTCTGTCTGTCTGTCTGTCCCTGTCTGTTCTGTCTGTCTGTCTGTCTGTCTGTCCTGTCTGTCTGTCTGTCTGTCTGTCTGTCCTGTCTGTCTGTCTGTCTGTCTGTCTGTCTGTCTGTCTGTCTGTCTGTCTGTCTGTCTGTCTGTCTGTCTGTCTGTCTGTCTGTCTGTCTGTCTGTCTGTCTGTCTGTCTGTCTGTCTGTCTGTCTGTCTGTCTGTCTGTCTGTCTGTCTGTCTAACTCTCTGTCGGTCAGTCAGTAGGTCGGTCGGTCTAAAGTTGAAAGGGGTCAATGGGGTTGTTATCCTATGTTATCCTATGTTATCCTATGTTATCCTATGTTATCCTTTAGACTTCATTAAGGTAAAGAGCTTTTTTTTTCGGCGTCCTTAAACGTCCCAGGACTCTACCTGGTATCCCTTTAAGGCTGGGTCGACTTGATCTATTTGAACCCACGACCGTCGGATAATAGTGGGACATGAGTATGCTCCACTATACATAAGATTTATTTGTGCCCCAGATAAAACGTCACCTTACTACCGGAATTCCCCAAACGCGGCAAAATAATAATGGTAGCAAGACATCAATAAATTATGGTAGACGTGAGGTTTATGTTTGCCCCAGATAACCGGACATCCCGATTGACTGTGCGCTCTAATTAACCAACTAGTTTGACATTATTCAACAGTTACAAGAGCTGTGTTGCCATTTGTTAACTGCGCATGCAAGAGGACAGGAACCGGAAGACTGGTGGTGTGGCAGTTAGTGTGTTTGCAGTTTCTGGACAGTGGTCATACTCAAGTTCCTCCTAAGGCCACGATAAAGGGGAGGGGAAAGGGGGGGGTGAGGGGGTGCATGGTCTCGGGGTCCAGTAAGTATCAGGTAATGTGTTGATAACTTTGGCTCTGTGCTTTATTGTGTCTGTGTGGTTAGTGAACACATTTCACAATTTCGCTTACCAGGACTAGATTCCCCATGCGGGCAGTTTAGGGGGGGGGGGGGTGGTTTTTGTTTTTCGGATAGTGGTACGAGTTGTACCGAGAAGAATGTTATGTTTCCAGAACAGAAAAGTAGCAGTGGATGCACACATCTACTCCTGCCAGTTTCTTGAGGACTCAGAAATGTGGCTTTACAGAAGAATCCTTAGAATCTCCAGACTTTTAAAAAAGACCGTTTAAAAAGAGACTGTTTTAAAAGAGACTGTTTTAAAAGAGACTGTTTTAAAAGAGACTGTTTTAAAAGAGACTGTTTTAAAAAAGACAGTTTTAAAAGAGACTGTTTTAAAAAAGACAGTTTAAAAAAGACTGTTTTAAAAAAGACAGTTTTAAAAGAGACTGTTTTAAAAAAGACTGTTTTAAAAAAGACTGTTTTAAAAAAGACAGTTTTAAAAAAGACAGTTTTAAAAAAGACTGTTTTAAAAAAGACAGTTTTAAAAAAGACTGTTTAAAAAAAAGAGTTTTAAAAGATGCGAGGGCTAGAAGACACACAAACAACAGAAAGAGACAGTCTTTATTATTGTTATTATTAAAATTATTGTTATTTTTTGTTATAATAATGAGAAGAAGGAAATTGGAATATATTGTGACCGCTAGAAAGATTTGAGGAAAGAGAGACAAAGAGAGACAACATGAGCGAGTGGATGGATGGATGGATGGATGGATGGATGGATGGATGGATGGATGGATGGATGGATGGATGGATGGATGGATGGATGGATGGATGGATGGATGGATGGATGGATGAATGGATGGATGGATGGATGGATGGATGGATGGATGGATGGATGGATGGATGGATGGATGGATGGATGGATGGATGGATGGATGGATGTCTAAGTAAGTTTGTGGGCGTGTGTGTATGGGTGTGTATGCGCGCACAATTTTTTACATGCATTTTACAACCCATGCTTTTGTATTTTTTCTTGATATTAATAATAAGCCTATTTTATATAAACATAACAAATACAACTGCTGTGTGAAAGATGGGTCATATAAAGGTGAGAATGTAAGACAGTCCCGCGTACCCAATTTATGAGCCTTTGAAAAAAAAATTCGTTTCTTCCCTCGTTCAGTATTTATCATGCCGCCCTTATATTACGGCCCCACAATTAAAGTTCATCAGCCCACTGTAAACCACTAAAAAGGACCCCTTTCCCCGCCTTTAGGCGTATTGGGCATAGGCCTAAAAGGCTGGACCTCTATTTTACAGACCGATCAAGCACTTGGTTGGTAATGTGGTCAACATCACGTCGACCGCTTTTACTTCCCATAACTTTACCTGGTACCAACACAAGGCTGGGTCGAACATGTCGCCAAGGTCATTTTTGAAAAAAGTTTGGCTCCGTCAAGACTTGAATCCACGACCTTCCGATCATCAGGCAAGCGTCTAGTCAAAGGAATACAGTGGCTTCCCTGACAACTTTTGACTTTACCTAATAATTTAATAGACGACCAATATTTAACTACAAGCAGAGACTGTCAATAAAACCACCCTCCCCCCCCCCCCTCCTTACTTTTTCCGCTGCCAACCGCCATCACTCACGTCGTTCTCCATTCTGCACATTTATCACCAAAAGTCTCGCGCATCATATTTTCTCTATTTAAGTCCTAACATTCCTCAATCTTGGCTTTATATTTCTATAGTCTGTCTGTCTGTCTGTCTGTCTGTCTGTCTGTCTGTCTGTCTGTCTGTCTGAGCACCTTTAGACATGTCCGGAGTGCTATGATGATAACACAGTTAACTAACTAACTTGGCTTTATATTTAATCGGGTATTCCCATATGAATCCTTATCAAGATTATAATATTATATTAATAATGTTTTGATTGTCTGAGAATGAAATGTGATAAAGACAGAAACGGACACCAATCTTGCTAGAGCTAAAGTTAAAATTGAGAGGATCGAGTCCATTTTTCTTCTTCTTTTGTTGTTTCATGAGTTCCCATGTAGTTACGCGTCCTTTAGATTTCTTATTCTCCAGGTGATGACGGTGCGTTGGAAAACGAGCAGACAGACAGAATGGCCGGTTCTGCACAATTGGTGGTGAACTGACATATGACAAGCTAGATGTTGCGAGGGCCCTATGGGAGCGAGTGAACTGTGCGTACTAGAAATAGATCATTACGGTCTAAGAAGAATAGCTCTGCCAGGAGATACCACAGAGATCTGGTCGACGCTCAACACTCAAGGGGAAGGCGAGACGGATATGCATTAAGAAAAGTTACTGGTACCATCGGAATTGGAGCTCTTTGCTTGCTGCTGAAGACGGGGACGAAGCGCTTATGTGATTGTCCCGAATGCTGCGATGTCAGTTCTTAATTCAATATTCAACATTCTCACAGGTTGAAGCGCAGGGTTGTAGTTTTCTGTATTTGTCTTGCTTTTTTAAGGCGATGACGTAAGTTGGGGGTGATGACAACAGAGGAGCTAATGACAAGATGTGGTAAATATAACATAAACTGTGAATAGAAACCTCAACAGAGGGAATCAAAAAGACCCACACAAATACAACCAAACGTTTTGACAAAAGTCTTTATCAACGGAGCACAAAATACAGCGCAAACTGTGACTGGAAAACTTAACGGACAAACAACAGAGCTTCTAAACAATTATGTTGTCTTTCGTTTATGAGGTCTTATGGTACAAACTTTTTTTTTAAATATATATATACATATAAATATATAATAACCCACCGTACACAAGTAAGCTAGTAAAACTTATGCTCATGCAAAACTCAAGCCTTGGCACAAAGCCAAAGTCCAAATGGACGAACAAACGGGACTTTCTATCGGAGTTTACAACCGGTGAGCAAAGAAACAGAAGACGAAGAAGAAGAAGTTGATGATGAAGAAATTAACGTGAGCTCCAGTAAAACAGACCATGTATTAGGACACTAGGGCACCCCCCCCCCTCCCCCCTTACCCCAACCCACTCACTCTTGCAGCATAAGGCAATCCCGATCAGCACCCCAAAAATAAAATCTCGTAAAACGCACGTTATTCTCGGTAAGAAAAACCAAATCAGACCGGCACAAATCTGCAAGCATGGAGAAATATTTATTTTTTAATTTTTTTTTTCTTCTTCTTCTTCCTTCTTCTTCTTCTTCTTCTTCTTCTTCTTCTTCTTCTTCTTCTTCTTCTTCTTCTTCTTCTTCTTCTTCTTCTTCTTTTTCTTCTTTTTTTCTTCTTCTTTTTTTCTTCTTCTTCTTCTTCTTCTTCTTCTTCTTCTTCTTCTTCTTCTTCTTCTTCTTCTTCTTCTTCTTCTTCTTCTTCTTCTTCTTCTTCTTCTTCTTCTTCTTCTTCTTCTTCTTCTCCTTCTTCTTTTCTTCTTCTTCTTCTTCTTCTTTTTCTTCTTCCTTTTCTTCTTCTTCTTCTTCTTCTTCTTCTTCTTCTTCTTCTTCTTCTTCTTCTTCTTCTTCTTCTTCTTCTTCTTTCTCTTCTTCTTCCTTTTCTTCTTCTTCTTCTTCTTCTTCTTCTTCTTCTTCTTCTTCTTCTTCTTCTTCTTCTTCTTCTTCTTCTTCTTCTTCTTCATCTTATTATTATTATTATTATTATTATTATTATTATTATTATTATTATTATTATTATTATTATTATTATTCACAATCATCATCGTAATCACCTTGTTTTCTCGTTCTTCTTCTATATACATTAAATATCTGTATGGGGAAACCAGAATAGATTCACTGCCTACTGAACAAGCATGTGGTAAAAGTGATGGAACTATTACACACCTTCGGGCGTATTGGGCATATAGGGCTAGATCTATATCTTATAGACAAATCGGCACTTGGTTGGTGATGTGGTCGGCATCATGCGAGCTGCCTTTACTTTCCATGAGCCTACCTGGTACCCAATAAAGACTGGTCGACCAAGGTCCTTTTTGAAGAAAGAAAAGTCCGGTCTGATCTGGACCTGAACCCACCACCTTCCGAACAGCAGACTCCCAAGCAAATCGAAGAGTCGACTAAATGAGAGCTTCCTTTGAAGTCGGAGTGCACTGTCCTTAAAGGCAAGGGACCTAGCTGAAAGTGGTCAAAGAAAGAGAATTTGAATATACTTACCTGGCACCGGAGAATACCGTTACGTCCTTTTCAGGACGTAATTTTTTGTTATTTGAAGCCCCACCCTGGCTTTTGCCAGGGGCCGCAATATAGGCAGGCCATAAAAATGGCCAAATGTCTGAACGCGGTTTCTGGGAACTCTCCACGGTGATCCTCATCCGCATGGTGGCACGTTGTGTCATCGGGTGTTTATCGCTTGTGTGATGTCCTAGTGGGGTAGAAAGTCACTCACTCACTCACCAACCGCATACAAATAAGTCAGTTCCGTTAAACGGATGCGCACGCAACAGTCTGGTTTGGAAACAAGACTAAAATCTAGAGGTGCACGAACAACCAAAACTATCTGCTGGAGTTTACAGACGGTGAACACGAAGAAAAAGATATGTACAGTAAATTAAACAAAATTTCACTTTTATACATTTGACAACGCAAAGGAAAATGTTGTCAAATAATGTAAATAATTATATGAATGAGGAAAATAAATACAAGAAGATATTGTTTATCAAGATTGAAAAAAATAAATACTCACAGTTCTATGAATCGAGATTCTTTCAGGTTTGGTACAAATCACGTGATGTCTATTGCTACGTACAACGAACTTGTTTATACAATATTACAAAGTTTCCTACAATTTTTTTTTTTTTTAAAGTTCTCAATTCAAATACAGAAACTGAAGGACATGCAGTTATCTGTAATCGTTTATCATCTATTGATTAAATATCGATTGACAGGTTACTTGTTTCCTTCTTCAGATACTCAGTTGCATACGTTTTTGGCGTGTAACAAAAATCAGCAGCTGTTTTCTTTCTTTACTAGTTACAAGTAACCTTCAGACTGTTAGACTTTTATCTTTAATCTACTTTTTCGCTTTGTAAAAATACGCTGCAAAATTAAGTTTAAAAAAAATAAATTGTTTTTCAAATTTGTGTTTTCTCCGAGTGGAATAAATATACTAGTATTTGGTGTAGGTGCCCGAAAAGTGGTCGGTAGTTATGTCCGAATATGTTTATCCCTGTCTTTCATTCAAGCTTTTTTCTTATACGCAAAATATGTTTGGAATCTGCAGCCCAAAGCTGGGAGGCCCGCTCACTCACACACTGACTGGAGTCCACACAGATATGTTGTATTTGTCTCCCAGTCCGTATCGCGATGTCCCAAGTGGCAAGACGGACCACGTCTGCCCGGCGACGTAGCAACAGCGCGCACTGTTTGAACAGTAACATGTTGAAATCCCGTTGAAATGTGGAGGATTAAAGCATACGCTGTGTCTCTTCCGTGTTTTGTTGATAATTGTGTGTGATGTCTTTAATGAGAATTTAAAAGAATTGAGTCACCATTTGGTGGTTCGCCCGCGCAAATAATGTGATATCATTAACAATAAGTCCCTCAACTTTAGAATGTAATAATTTTTGCCATTCTAATATTTATAATTTATAACTATATCTGACTATTAAACAACTTGGGCTCCTTGAAAGAATTTTTAAAAAACCAAGGATCAACTGGGTTCTTTATATTTTATTCACTTCAGACACGGGGAATTTCGAAATTCCTCTGAAAGTCCAATAGTATAGGGTTATTACGGTTTGAAATAAACACCGAACCCCAACTCGCCTAAAATATTGGACTTTCCCGGGAACTTCGGGATTCTTTGTCTTTAGGGCGAATTTAAAAAAAAATAATGAACCGTCCACTGTGTTAGCTGACTAGGTACTACCGACTTAGAGGATCATGTAACGAAGTAGTTCAGCCTATTGCCCCTGATAGTTGTTTCTATTCTGAATTGCTTCGGTTCGCAATGACCGGTATTTTGGAAATGCGCGAAAGTCGTTGCTGTAGACAGACGAAGTTCATGATTTGTACAACTCTCTGGAAGGCAACCAATAGCTCTGCTGGTAAAAACTGAATTTTCAATTGGTAATCTCCAACACCTGAAATACCGCTTCAAATTCTTCTTCCGTCTCCTTCTTAAACACATACTAGTTTTTGTATTGGAACCAAATTGAAATGAATGACTAGCACTCGCAGAAAGAAATAGAGCCAGGAGGATGCACCAAACAACAGAAAAATCAAAAGCTATAGTTACCAACTGTCCTTAAGAAAGAAAATGGAGTTTTCTGAGCTGAAATACTATAGAAAGATTTTTAATTGATTCCGAATTCCAATGACTTTCGCGCATCTCCAAAATACCTGTCATAACGAACAGAAGGAACTCGCATTATTTGATACAACTCAGATCAGGAGATTATGTTATCTCGTGGATTTTCTGTCTATGACAGTGATTCTCAACCTTCCTAATGCTGCGACACTTTAATACAGTTCTTCATGTTGTAGCGACCCTTTAATACAGTTCCTCGTGTTGTGACGACGCCCTAACATACAATTATTTTCGTTGCTACTTCATAACTTCATTCAATCTGTGGTTTCCGATGGTCCTAGGCGATCCTTGTGAAAGGGTCTTGACCCACAGGTTGAGAACTGCTGGTCTAGGAGATCAAGCACGTTAGGTAACGAGCAGACAGATATATTAGCTGCTGTCGCTCGTCTGGGTGGTGAGCTACTTTATGATGAAGCGTGTTGAAGGCTCTCCTGTCGACTCTTGGTTGGCTACTGAAGAAGGGGAAAGCGCGCGTGCGGGAATGTCCCGAGCGCAATGATGTCAGTTCTTGATTCATTTATTCATTATCATCAAAATTCATTTTGAGTCACTCTTAAGTTATCATCATCTCTAGATACGGCGCTGACTTATACTAGTCCAGTATTCATTCTTATTTGTATGTACCTGCGACAGTCTTGCCGGAAATCGTCTGCACTTTGTTCGGGCTGACCACATAGCACAGTGACGAACTACTCAAACAAAGCACGTTCGTATGCATACAATAGAGACAATAGAGTCAAATATGATATTTTTATTTCTGCACTCATGGAGAAGGGGGTTTGTCCGTTTGGTTTGTGAACTGGATAGCAGATGTCCTGCATTCACGTATGTTAGCCCTTAGCCTGGGTACATGGACCTCAGAACAATGTAATATCGCCCCAGGACTACCCCAGGGTTCTGCAATTTCACCAGTGCTCTTTAATGTGTATACAAGCAAGATTGCAGAACATGAATCACCAGGTGTTGGAAGAATATTGACATTTGCCGATGATGTTCTTGCATTTAGGCAAGGGAAAGATAGGCAATGGATAGCTCACGAGCTACAAGCAACTGTGGACAAAGTGACTGACTGGTGTGCCGAAAATTGTTCTGTCATCAACTCAGAGAAGGCAGCTGTTTTGTGGTGTTCTCTGGACAAAAGAATTGTAAAAGTTGGCGTTCCAAACCTCACAGTTCATAACAGTAACATCAAACGAGAAAGCAAACTGAGATACCTGGGTATCATTTTTGAAAGAAGTTTGTCCTTCAGGGATCATGTGGATGCAGTTGCAGTGAAATGCCAAAATGGACTCAATGCTCTCGGGATTATGAGAATGTTGTTCACAATGTTCCAGCATGTGATCCTGTCGGTGATATATTATGGACTTGGCATGCTTACCATATCAAAGAGTCAGCTGATGAAACTTGAACGCATACAGAATGAAGCCATGCGGTTGATTCTGGGATGTACTAGAGATACCCCGGTAGTATGTATGCGATATATACTTGCACTGCCTACTATTGCAGATAGGCTCAAAGTTCTGCAGGCAAAGTCATATCTCAGAGTAGCTGCAGACAAGAGGCCCCTCCTGCATGAAGCCCTGGATAGAGCTAAGGGTCACAGACTGAAAAGAGAAAAGTCTTGGATGGCGCAAGTTGAAGACATAATTGGACATGTGTGCAGGCTTGATGAAATTAGGCGAGGAGAAGAGTGGGTCAAACTGTCCGATTATGTTTCAGACTTGTGTAGGGTTCTAATAACTTTGGGACGTGAGTGCAAGGACTGACCAGCTGGTGCTGCAGAATCAGACCTTCAACAAATGATTCATGACAATTCCCGCCCAAGTGATGTGACTGAATATACAGATGGCTCTGTGGTGAGGGGCAGATAGTGCATGGAGGTTCATAGCGAGGGCGAATGGACGTCGCTTGGCGCAACAAAGCCTGGCATATGATATCACAAAGTCTAGTTTGAGAATGGAGGTGGAGTCAGTCACTGCTGCCTTCCGTTGGCTTGAGAATCAGCTGTACACACATATCGTCTTTGTAACTGACTCACAGAGCATGCTGAGAAAGGTGGAGACAGCTCACCCACTACCGTGTAAAAATTCTATTCCATATTCACAGCTCCTTCGATTGCGCAGGTTGTGCTCTGACGATTCTGACTTCTTTGATAAATCAGTTGAACTTCTTGAATTCTTCCGTGCCCGTTTCTATCCGAAACACATTCTACAAGGGGCTCTAAACAAAGTTTTAGCAATCACCAGGAGAGATGCTTTTCCTACCAAACGTAACTCCACCAATGATGGACCTAAATTGATCTTGACTTTTCACCCTAACAATATGGTTGCTTCCAAAGTATTCTTTCGTCATTTGGACATCCTCCGCTCTGATCCGGACACCAAGATTATCTTAAGTGAGAAACCTAGATTAGTTTACAGACGAGATCGCAACCTTAAAGACATACTTGTCCGAAGCCGACTCCCACCGATCCATACAGCACTTCCTCTTGGGACTACTCAGTGCTCATGCAGCACATGCAAAACATGTCCTTTCGTTGTCCAGACTTCTTCGGTCAGTTTCCCTAATGGTTCTTTTCAAATTAGGGAACCTTTTACTTGCAAATCCCGCAACGTAATTTATGCAATTATCTGCAAACGATGCAGCAAGGCATACATTGGGGAGACTGGCAGGAAGCTAGCTGATCGTTTCCGGGAACACCTCTCTGATATCGACAAGAAGACACTGAAACCAATCCCTCTTCATTTTAATAGCCCTGACCACAGCGGTAAAGATGACATATCTGTCACAGCATTAAAATCTTGCTCTGGCGATCATACTACCCGCCTCGCTTTGGAAAATCGCCTTATCCACAGCCTTGGCGTTCTTAGTCCAAGAGGTATCAATATCCAACATACCTTCATCTAAATAGTTCTAATCTTATCACATTTTAAATGTTAATTATTTTATTTTATTTCCTAATATTACCATATTCTATTTCTTATCAATATTATTTATGTACCATTAACACTTGCATTATTTTTATTCCCAGTATTGTGACTATATTTTTTAGCCATCGTTTATTTTATTTTATTTCATTTATTCCGCATCACATTTTTTAAACGTCGCTCACGTCACCCCTTAGAGATCTACATACTCTCCATTCCTCGTTTGTGTATTTCACTTGTGTTTGAAAAAGGCTGCCTGGCCGAAACGTTACGTTGTGTTGTTTTGTGCACGTTTTCCTCTTTCCCATTTTGTTGAGCTTTTTAGTCAAATTTCTCTGGAATTCATGCTCCATGCAGAGTGGCAAGCATCACTTCAGAGGTCCCGGGTAGATGGCATCCTTTGGATATTTTCTCCAGGTAACGCTGGTGTTTTGGGAAATGAGCAGGCGGATAGACTGGCTGGTTCTGCACCACTTGGTGTTGAACTGATATATGACAAGCTGGATGTTTTGAGGGCCCTTTGGGAGCGAATGAACAGTGCCGAGGAACAGATAGATCATTACGGTCTGAGGAGAATGGCACAGCGAGGAGTTACAAGGGGATCTGGCCGACGCTCGAAACTCGCGGGAGGGGCGAGACGGATATACAATCAGACTGTTACTGGTACCATCGGAATTTTAACTCTGCGCTTACTGCCGAAGATGGGGACGGAGCGCTTATGGGAGTGTCCTGAGTGCTGTGATGTCGATTCCTTATTTAACATTCAACATAGCATGTTCGTATGCTTGTTGAGTTGGTTCTGTCGTCTTGAGAAGTAGAACAATGACCTGTCCGTGTAGATCAAGCCAATTATATTCAAAACTGGACTGATTCTGTTCACTTCTGATAAACTGGAATTCCCCCCCCCTCCCTTTTTTTTCCCTCACTCTAAATTGCAGTTATTATAGTTGCCAATAAAACATATTTACAAAAGAACGGTTTTAGAAAGCATTTAGACTAAAAGACAGTTTGACTCTTTTTTTTAAAAAAAAAAGCTACATAGCTTTTACTGCATGGAACCCACAGTGGCATAGAAATAAAGGAAAACCCCAAAACACATGGAGAAGAGAGGTAAAGAATAGAGAGCGAGATTAGAAAGATGGGGAGGACAGGAGAAGAGCTGCATACGATAGCGAAGGATAGAACGACTTGGCGTAAGCTGGTTGAGGGCCTATGCTCCATTTGGGGGTGGGAGGGAGGGGGGGGGGTGGGAGGGAATCAGAAAAAGAAGACAGTAGATACTGTAATGGAGCCTATCCGCGCCTTTGGGCGTTTTGGGTATAAAGTTGTTAGACATTTATGTTATAGAACAATCGGCACTCCGCGATCGCTTTTTCTTGACAGCACTTTACTAATACTAGTTTTTGATTTGGTCAAAAGGGGTGTCAAAGTCATTTTTGAAGAAGAAAATAAAACTCCAACTTGAGGCGGTCTTAAACCAACGACATACGGGTCTGGTGGCTAGGTCACATCAGCGTACTCTGGAGGTCCTTTATAGAGCGTGAGTCTGGTCACGGCACGTGGTCTTTATTTTGTGGTGCCAGTTCCCCAGCTACATGTGCTTCCACAGACAATGTCTCGTCAATTTCTTGTGTCTAGTATGGCGGAGGTCTGCCTCGGTGTAGTTGTCTTGAAACCGTACCCGTCATCCGCGTTCTCACCAGGCACCTATGAAGTTTGAACGCTGAATCTTGAACGTTGAATCTTGAACGTTGTATCTTTAACGTTAAATCTTAAACGTTGAATCTTGAACGTTAAATTAAGAATCCACATCACAGCACTCGGGACACCCCCAATAGCGTTCGTCTTCATCTTTAACAGCAAGCGAAGAATTCCAATTCTGATGACACCAGCGACTGAATGATTGTATATCGGTCTCGCCTTCCCCTTGAGTGTTGAGCGCCGGTCAGATTCCCTTTGTAACTCCTCACAGCGCCATTCTCCCCTGACCGTAATGATCTATCTGTGTCTCTGCACTGTTAAATCGCTCCCAGTGAGCCCTCACAACATCCGGCCTACCATACACCAGTTCCCAACCAAGCGGCGCAGAACCGGCCAGTACACCTGCCTGCTCATTTCCCAACACACCGTAATGACCTGAGGAAAATATCCAAAGAATGCCAACTACCCGGGACATCTGAAGTGATTCTTCCTATGACATTTAACATGGCCCATATAAATCAGCTTTCGGGTCAGGATGCTGTTTATGAGTCAGTTCTCCTCGATGTTTAGATCATGTAGAACGTCAGTATTTTTCCTCTTCATCGTATTCTAAGGATTTTTATGCGTCATGTTGTGGCTGATCCACAATCTGCACAGGTTTGAGGTTTGAAGCTTGAACAACGGATCAACATCATGGCACACAGGTAGTAACCCATAAGTGCTCCGTTCTTTTTCTAACCCAAAGCCTGAGTCCGAAAAAGCTCTGCACAGTGCACATGTTTTTGTAACACCGGCAGGGATCTTGAAATACTTTGGGTAGATTTTTAAATCCAAAGTTTGCCCGGCAGCGCCGTTAGGCTACTTTTTTCGATTTCTAACTGTCAAGGTATTTTTACGTGTGCAGCAATGCACTCGGGCGTCCGATCTCACTACCCAGAGACCAGGGGGAATTACTAGAAGTCCAAGTCCCCGTGAAAAAATCACAGCCCTTACTGGAGATCGAACCCAGAACATCTAGCACTCGCGGCGGATACCATGCCTCGAGACCATGCAGCCCCCTAAATCTGCACACATAGTATGGATTTTGACAAATTTTACACAAACATATTTCTTGTACATTATGACCGTTATGAATGGATAAATCAAGACTTCCTTACCAAGCCCTCATTTGGACACCACAGGGGAAAAGATCTCGTGGAAGACCAAGGGAAACCCTACGTAGAACTATCATCAGGGAAGGCTCGCTCATGGGCCACTCAAACATCCAAGACCTACAACGGATTGCAACGGACCGCCGTGCATGGAGAGTCACGACCTCTGCCCTATGTGCCGCACTCGACACAAGAGGAAAGACTAACTAACTAACTAACTAATGACCGTTTCAGGTTTAGGAATTTCCTACTAAAATTTATGGGGATTTCCGTCAACAAATTTGCACAGCAAAAATGTTCCCTTCACTTGTAATGGAAACAAACTGCAATGATTAACTTTGCAGTTTTTTTTTTTTTTTTACCCCCAAAAAATGCAACCAGAAAAAAAAAATTATAACCAAGTGAGGCTAATATTTATAAATAATATATATATATTTTTTTTCATAATAACTTAAATGTTCCTGTGTAAAATTCCAGCAATTTTGGACAAACTGCTGCCAGCGAATGCTGTCAATATATTGTGTTAAATCATAACAAGAGTTGTTAAAACAGCTGCACACACATGTCTTGTTTGTTACTGACTCACACACAAATGCTGAGAAAGGCGTAGACTAGCTGTCCTGAACCTGTCGGTCGAGACCCGTTTTTGGGATCGAACGACCCTTTTACAGTGGTCGCCCAAGACCATCGGAAAACACATATTCATTGAAGTTATAAAGGAAAATAATTATTTGGAGGGTCGCCACAACATGAGGGAACTGTATTAAGGCTCGCCACAATACGAGGGAACTGTATTAGGGCTCGCCACAACACGAGGGAACTGTATTAAGGCTCGTCACAACACGAGGGAATTGTATTAAGGCTCGCCACAACATGAGGGAACTGTATTAAAGAGTCCTTACAACATGAGGGAACTGTATAAAAGAGTCCTTACAACATGAGGGAACTGTATTAAACGCTCGCCACAACACGAGTGAACTTATTAAAGGGTCCCTACAACATAAGGGAACTTATTAAAGGGTCTTTACAACATGAGGGAACTGTATTAAAGGCTTGCCACGACATGAGGGAACTGTATTAAAGGCTTGCCACGACATGAGGGAACTGTATTAAAGGCTTGCCACGACATGAGGGAACTGTATTAAAGGCTCGCCACGACATGGGGGAACTGTATTAAAGGCTTGCCACGACATGAGGGAACTGTATTAAAGGCTTGCCACGACATGAGGGAACTGTATTAAAGGGTCGCCACGACATGAGGGAACTGTATTAAAGGCTTGCCACGACATGAGGGAACTGTATTAAAGGGTCTTTACAACATGAGGGAACTGTATTAAAGGGTCTTTACAACATGAGGGAACTGTATTAAAGGCTTGCCACGACATGAGGGAACTGTATTAAAGGCTTGCCACGACATGAGGGAACTGTATTAAAGGCTTGCCACGACATGAGGGAACTGTATTAAGGCTCGCCACAACATGAGGGAACTGTATTAAAGGCTTGCCACGACATGAGGGAACTGTATTAAGGGGTCTTTACAACATGAGGGAACTGTATTAAGGGGTCTTTACAACATGAGGGAACTGTATTAAGGGGTCTTTACAACATGAGGGAACTGTATTAAGGGGTCTTTACAACATGAGGGAACTGTATTAAGGGGTCTTTACAACATGAGGGAACTGTATTAAGGGGTCTTTACAACATGAGGGAACTGTATTAAGGGGTCTTTACAACATGAGGGAACTGTATTAAGGGGGCTTTACAACATGAGGAAACCGTATTAAACGGTCGCCACAACACGAGCGAACTTATTAAAGGGTCGCTACAACACTAGGTAACTGTATTAAAGGCTCGCCACGACATGGGGGAACTGTATTAAGGCTCGCCACGACATGGGGGAACTGTATTAAGGCTCGCCACGACATGGGGGAACTGTATTAAGGCTCGCCACGACATGAGGAAACTGTATTAAGGGTCCTTACAATATGAGGGAACTGTATTAAAGGGTATTTACAACAAGAGGGAACCGTATTAAAGGGTCACTACAACACTAGGGAACTGTATTAATGGCTCGCCACAACATAGGGGAACTGTATTAAAGGCTCGACACGACATGAGGGAACTGTATTAAAGGGTCTTTACAACACGAGGGAACTGTATTAAATGGTCGCCACAACATGAGGGAACTGTATTAAAGGGTCCCCACAACACGAGGGAACTGTATTAAATGGTCGCCACAACATGAGGGAACTGTATTAAAGGGTCCCCACAACACGAAGGAACTATATTAAAGGGTCGTCACAACATAAGGAAACTGTATTAAATGGTCGCCACAACATGAGGGATCTGTATTAAAGGGTCACGGAATTAGGAAGGCTGAGAGCCACTGGTGTAGACGCATGCTCTGTGTAGAGTGGCAAGCATGGTTTCAAAGGCAGTTACTGTCCTTTCGATCTTTTCCCCCGGGTATTGCAGTTGTGTAGGCTTTCATTCTTCGACCATTTTGACCATGTGTACTCCAGTGCAAAACATTTCAGGCATACTGTTAATAGGTTTTCTCTGCGTGAGTCCCATCCAATGCCGATGTGTGTGTGAGAGAGTTGTTTTTGTCCCCCTCAACTCGTGATTTGTTAGAACTTGTTATCTCCTAAAGCTTTGCTTTGGTGATTCTTCTCTTCCATTGAATTTCTTTTGTTCTCTATAGGCACCAGTTAATGAATGTTAATAGTTTACTAGTATACTAGTAGATTTTTTAAACGTTCTGCGAGTCTGAGTTCTACAGGGCGTATCTGATTTGATATTGGAGCTAAATATTCTAAAGTTGGTACTAGTTTTAATCAGTTTTCATTGTGCTATATAAACTCTTATCATTTACATTGGTTTAGTTCTATATGTATGATTTCCTCATCTTTATCTATATAAACTCTACAGTAGGTCTCTAACAGTAAGTCACTGTAGAGAAGCGGCCGTCTCGCCTATCTGCCCGCGGGTTTCGAGATCGAATCGGCAATGATTCGATCCTAAATGACCTTGGCTCCCAGGTCGACCAAGCCTAAAACGGGTATACGGGCAAAGTTTTGGGAAGTTAAGGCGGCTGGCGGGATGTTGATTATATCGTTTATCGAATAAAAAATGACGGGAAGCGATGAGGAGGCCGACCATGCACACGATGGACGGATGGAAGAACAGTCTCACTTAATCCTTATTTAAGAAGCGCACAAACAGGCTTCATCGTCATCTCGACATCGAAGGTTCAAGATGAGATTAGAGATTAATATTTTCGAAGTAATAATTATATGATAATATATCTATAATTTTCACACTTTTGTAGGTCACTATTTTGTATCATTTTCTCAGATATAAGTCTCCTTTGCTCCAACCTGCTGATATTTCATCTAGCTCCTAGACCCTACTAAACGTATACACAACTGTTTGTTTCCCCCCTTCTGAGCTGCTACCCGGTATCACCACCTCTGTGACTTTATGAGTCGTATCTTCTTCTTTTTCTTTTTGTGTTCGGTTTCGTATGCTCAGATTAGATCCTAGGTTGGGTTGCCTCTATGAGCTCGCATAGCAGAAGCAGGTCCTTAATGGTTCCCTAAAGCTTGCTCTGCACACTCTGCTCTTGAGGCCAGGTATCTTTTCGAAGTTGTATGTAGAGTGGAAAGGTCTGCCGAATGTGCTTTAGTGTTTGTGGTCCTGTTTGACAGGCTCACTGTGGGGACTGTACAATCTTTATTTTATGCGTGTGGTAGTTAAGCCTTTAGTGGCCTGCTCGTAGTCGGAAAATTGTTGTATGTTGAGTCTGCTAATGTGGCCTTGTGGATGTTTACTGACAATTTGTTTTCTCCACAATTCCTTGTCTTTTCCCTTGATAAGTGATCTGATTTCTGAAGTCGTATCTAACAGGGCACAAGCCAGATACCGTGTTCAACCTCTAAACTTGGTGTATCCATGACGGCTACCACAAGCAAGTGATGAGGTCTTCAGTCCTGCGTGGGTAGGGGACAGCAGCAGCTACATAAAAATTGTACATTATCTTGATCATGTCCCAGTATGAAAGATACAGACAGAAGGCGAGATACGACTTTGAATATACATTGTTTGCATTGTTTAACAGCACCCATTGGTCCACCCACCCCAACCCTCTGGCCTCCACATTAATTGTTTACGCTTTTACTGAGGATTACGGAGATACTGGGACCCAGATTACACATTCCATCGGGTATGGACACCAGGTCAAAGCGCTGATGGCATTCGGAATTATATTTTAGTTTAGTTTCAAAAACCTAGATTTTCGACTTTTAACCTTTGCGAAATATTGTGTGATTGACATCTGCAAGTTGCCACAGGAAACATACATACCTCACTTTTTGTTTTATTTTTAACTCAAATGTGTTTTCTTCTGTTTAGCTATAGGCACGCTTTATTGATCTGCATGCCTTCCAGAATGTCACCGGTGTCGTTTTCCCCGTAACAATTAAAATTAAAATAATGACTCATGACAATGACTCTGAGTCAGTCCCCCAGGATATTCAGATGCTGAAGAATGTCAGTTTTTGCCTTCTTCGTAGTGCAAGATACTCTTAGAATCTTCTGGCAAAATTTCAGTTTTAATAGCTCATTTTAGTAGTTGCGAAATAATCTATGACTTATGAATCCCATACTTCCCTCGAAGTCGGAGTACATCTGCCCGTGAGGCAGGGAACTGCAAAAGCCAGTAAAACGGTTGTACACGCAAAACACAGCCCCAGGTAAAAGCCAACAGTTCAAATAAACGATCTACAGGGACCTGCTGCCGGAATTCACAGTAAACAATAAAAAGAAGAAGAATCCCATACAACGCATGCCCCCCCCCCCAACCACCGCCCCCCCCCCCCACCCTACCCGGGCAGTGAAGATATTGTGTAGTTGGTTTTTGTTGTCTTATAGCTGATTAACTTGATTGTGGAATAGGCATGACCCCGAATAAGGTCGGTATTTTTCCTATTTAAATTCAAAAGCCCACATTTGACCCTGAAGTGACTGCGAGATGGTCCAATACTTGCATTCGTATGTTGCTACAAGAAAGATGCATGTCCTTGGAATTTTTATTTTGATCTGTTTGCTGTCTTCCCATAGGCTGTTCACATTTTTTAAAGGAATTTCTAAATTCTGGTAAGCACTCTCTATTGTTATGAATTCGAAAGTCATTAGACACAGTTGACTGTACAATGATATATTCAGTGACAGAGAATACACAATCTAGATATTAGAGAAATTAAAAATGTAAGTTGTCCGCGACTGTGCGATAAAGCTCTGGAACCCTGTTTCATAATTCCTACATACAGTTGCAGGGGATGTGGCAGCAGACCGCATCTTTTGCATTGATTTCATAAATGGTATGAACACCCATATACTAGGCAGTGACAGCGAACTTTCATGTCTGCCTGTATTTATCACCTTTTGGGTGTAGGCAAGGAAGTCTTTGAGCCCCAGGATTTGAGGCCGCGGGGTCAGTGCTGTTACCACGGAGAGTACAGGATTCGATTTTATTTTTGCCTCAGAGAGAGAGAAAAAAACTACAACCTTACCGATGACTCGAACCCAGGTCTCCGGCATAAGGGCGTGCGTTCTTAGACATAAATACCCGGTAAAACAAGAAACAGTCTGCCAACAAATTCTTGGGTTGGGTTGTGGCGTTATATACAAGGATATACAACCACTGCCCGTTGTTCGTAGTTGTTCATTTAAAGGTCACCTTCATCGCACATCGGACATGACCATAAGTGGTCCGATCTTCTCCTGAATTTATCTCCAAGTGCGTTTAGGCTAACAACTATCATTCTGTTCTGGTTGTTGTAATGACTGTTAGCTTCAGCACGGTTCTCCTGTCTCGCATCTCCAATCTAGTTGCAGCAAAATATGACATAACGTTGTAACTCAGTGAGATATCGCCCCCCCCCCCCCCCCCCCAAAATTTTTTTTTTAGCGATTTACTACTTCCAACTTGACTTCCAGGTTAACCCAACCTTGAGTGGGTACCAGGTACAGTCCTGGGAAGTATAGGCGGCCGGCGTGATGCTAACCACATCACCCACCAAGTGCCGATTGGTCTTTAAAAATATAGGTCTAGCCCTATATTCTCCATACGCCTAAAGGCGTGGAAAAGGGACCTTCAGAGGCGATAGGCGGGATATTGACCAAATCAGCCACGGAGCGCCGACTTGTCTATACACATTCAAGTCGAGTATACTTTGTCCGATGTGCTACTGGGCATAAACAGTGTCCTTCGCCGTATCTGGGCAACGTAACTGTATTTTTTTTTTCGTCTCCCGATAAGGCGATGGGGTTTTTCTGTCAGAGGCAAAATTAAACATCCTAACCTGCACAGCCCGTGGCGACAGTACTAGCCAGACGGCACAAAATCAACAGGCTCAAGGCCGCCCTGTTTACACCGCCCTATACGTGTTATAACAGACCATAATGACAGTAAAGCACTACAGAGAGAGAGAGCGCGCGAGAGAAAGAGCGAGAGAGAGAAAGAGAGGGCAAGCGAGAGAGAGATAAAGAGAGAGAAAGCGCAAGAGAGAGCGAGCGAGAGAGAGAGAAAGAGAGAGAGAGAGAGTGAGAGAGAGAGATAGAAAGAGTGAGCGAGAGAGATAGAAAGAGAGAGCGAGAGAGAGAGAGAGAGTGAGAGAGAGATAGAAAGAGTGAGCGAGAGAGATAGAGAGAAAGAGAGAGAGCTAGCGAAAGATAGAGAAGAGACAGAAAACCGAGAAAGGAAGACAGAAAGAGGTTCAGTGTAATGTAGTGGTTAGATGCTCACCTACCTGCTTGAAGGTCAGATACGCAAGACAGCCGATTGATTGATTTATTTTTCAAAATTAAACTTGGCGCTCTGGTCGACCCAACCTTAGTACCAGGTATTATCAAAGGAAGTTATGGCGGCAGTCGTGATGTTGACTACATAACCTATTGAGTGCCGATTAGTCAGTTTAACTCCTTCTAAGGAACGCATGATACGTAGTACAAAGTATTAGTCTAGGATTATTTACCAAATATATCACTGACGTAAAAAAAAAAATAGGCTTCTTACTATTTCCTTAATCATCATCATCATCAATTCTATTTATGCCTAGTGGCACACGAGGCTTCAGGGAGGACTTTCCATGCTTTCCTGTTCTTCAGTGCAGTTTTTTATGTCAGAGATCCCGCACTCAGGTTACTTTCCATGTTGTTTTTGGGCGCCCCTTTTTTTTCTCTTTCCCTCTGGTGTCCACGTGAAAGCTGTTTTGGCAGGTATATCAGGATTTATTCTCATAAAGTGGCCAAGCCATTTCCATCTTCTCTTAATTATTATACTGTCTATAGATTCTTGGTTTGTGACTTGAAGTAGCTTAGTGACTATTTCCTTCATACAATCCCTTAATTTTTATGATTGTGGTTTGTTTTTAACTAAATGAATTCATGTACCAAGTATATTTAAGTATATTTATTCGAAACGGTACATGCTTGTGTCGGCGTCTGTGGCTTACGCATTGCGAACGCGCTTCTTAACACCAGGGTGCCGGGTTCAATCCCAGCAGCGTGCCTTGTGCCTTGCGTTGGTTTCGACAGTGGTTTTGAGATGTCAACCCTCCAGAAAGCAATGGCAAACTACTGGACATAAATTTGCCTAGAAAAATCACAACAGCCAAAAATTATGTAATTGGTTTCGCAACGTCCTGAAAAGGAAACGCAACAATTTTTAACATGCTTGAACTCACTTCACTCTAATGTCCTTGTTTGGATGTCTTCTGAACATGATGGTGAAGGGGATAATGAAATTATAACCTTATAATTAGTCAAATTAGCAAGAAAGTGCATGGCTCGTTAACGTAAGTGATGAGCATTAATTAGACATATATGTCTCCAATGAAGTATTTGTTGGATAATAACTGATTAAGTGAGGAGATATAATCCTTTATCACATCATAGGGTAGCCAAACGCTTATTTGTCAAAGGCACGTTTGCGTTAATTAGTATTTAGAGGGTGAGGTAAAGACAAGAAGATGATGAGGTTAACACTGAGATACACAGACAGACAATCAGACCTAAAGAGATTTGCTTTGCGTTGATATCTACTAGTATATTAGCTTCGACCGCCGAGTAGCAATGGCAAACTACTGAAAATAAGAACTGCCGAGCAAAACCGCAAGCATCCCTAAATCCTGGTACTGAAATTCGACGTTCTGTAAAAACGTCATCAACTTAATATAATAAGAAATTATGTACTTGGAAATTCTTCAAGAACTTGGGGGTTACCATAATATCCTTGACTTGATGTTTTACCCCATAGAGTGTCACCATTCGGGTGAGGATAACCTGGGGACAGGTTCCAGAAACCCTGTTCAACCCATAGGTTGGGTTATATTAGGGCCCCCGGTAACAGCCGGAGTAGACTTCAAAATAACGAAAAATTACGCTCAGTAGTTATGTGCGGTAATTGAGGTATTATTTCGATTAAGCCGCCTTCTTTATCCTTAGTAAAAGATGGCGGCCAAAAGTGATTGGTTCTTTCTGGCGGCTTTATATATCCTTAGTAAATATCGATCGGGTAAGCCGCCTTCTTTGTCCTTAGTAAATATCGATCGGGCGGCTGATGACAGCACAAGTGATTGGTTTTAGGGAAAGGTATAGGAAATCTTCATAACTGCAGGTGACAGGTGGCGTTATATAAAACGGGGGCAGGCAGGAACACTATTTAGGTGAGCAGCGGGGGCAGAGGACCCGTGGCGAGCTAATAGAGTTGGTGCGGGTTTATGTGGATGTCTGTATAGGTG
>CAJHNH020005387.1:0-22009 GCA_905116865.2 Candidula unifasciata
CCAAATAGCTCCAAAGTGTCCAATTTATCATCTAGAGTATCTCGTCAAGTGTGAAAATGATAGAGTGAGACTAAATTGGCAACTTTTTGGAAAAATATGATTTTGGCCAAACGCGAAAGGCATAAATTTCTGCAAAATTGTCACTTGTGGTCATTTTTATGTTATCTCAATTGTTGCCCACAGATTGTACCAAAATGGCCAAATCAGACATCCAGTTTAACTACTCTGCATCTAGCGTGTCTATTCATGTGTAAAAAATATTGTCTGGGACTCACTGTTTAGTGGTAGGACACAAACAGTTGTGTTAGGAACATTTCTTCGTAAAATTTGTTTTTTCACTTTTATCTTATCTATTTTTCTAACACCAAATGAGCTCCAAAGTGTCCAATTTTCATCTAGAGTATCTCGTCAAGTGTGAATTGATAGACTGAGACTAAATTGGCAACTTTGTTGGTCAAGATTTTATTTGGCCAAACGCGTAAGGCATAAATTCTGCAAAATTGTCACTTGTGGTCATTTTTATGTTATCTCAATGTTGCCCCCAGATTGTACCAAAATGCCAAATCAGACATCCAGTTTTAACTACTCTGGCATCTATGTGTCTATTCATGTGTAAAATAATTGTCTGGGACTCACTGTTTAGTGGTAGGCCACAACAAGTTGTTAGGAACATTTCTTCGTAAAATTTGTTTTTCACTTTTATCTTATCTATTTTTCTGTCACCTATGAGCTCCAAAGTGTCCAATTTTATCATCTAGAGTATCTCGTCAAGTGTGAACACAAAACAAGTTGTTAGGAACATTTCTTCGTAAAATTTTTATTTCACTTTTTATCTTATATATTTTTCTGTCACCTATGAGCTCCAAAGTGTCCAATTTATCATCTAGAGTATCTCGTCAAGTGTAAAATGATAGACTGAGACTAAATTGGCAACTTTTTTGCAAATATTATTTTGGCCAAACGCGTAAGGCATAAATTCTGCAAAATTGTCACTTGTGGTCATTTTTATGTTATCTCAATTGTTGCCCCCAGATTGTACAAAAATGCCAAATCAACATCCAGTTTAACTACTCTGCATCTAGCGTGTCTATTCATGTGTAAAATAATTGTCTGGGACTCACTGTTTAGTGGTAGGACACAAACAAGTTGTTAGGAACATTTCTTCGTAAAATTTGTTTTTCACTTTTATCTTATCTATTTTTCTGTCACCTATGAGCTCCAAAGTGTCCAATTCTCATCTAGAGTATCTCGTCAAGTGTGAAATGATAGACTGAGACTAAATTGGCAACTTTTTTTGCAAAATATGATTTTGGCCAAACGCGCGAAAGGCATAAATTCTGGAAAAATGTCACTTGTGGTCATTTTTATGTTATCTCAATTGTTGCCCCCAGATTGTACAAAAATGCCAAATCAGACATCCAGTTTAACTACTCTGCATCTAGCGTGTCAATTCATGTGTAAAATAATTGTCTGGGACTCACTGTTTAGTGGTAGGACACAAACAATTTGTTAGGAACAATTCTTCATAAAATTTGTTTTTCACTTTTATCTTATCTATTTTTCTGTCACCAATGAGCTCCAAAGTGTCCAATTTATCATCTAGAGTATCTCGTCAAGTGTAAAATGATAGACTGAGACTAAATTGGCAACTTTTTTGCAAATATTATTTTGGCCAAACGCGTAAGGCATAAATTCTGCAAAATTGTCACTTGTGGTCATTTTTATGTTATCTCAATTGTTGCCCCCAGATTGTACAAAAATGCCAAATCAGACATCCAGTTTAACTACTCTGCATCTAGCGTGTCTATTCATGTGTAAAATAATTGTCTGGGACTCACTGTTTAGTGGTAGGACACAAACAAGTTGTTAGGAACATTTCTTCGTAAAATTTGTTTTTCACTTTTATCTTATCTATTTTTCTGTCACCTATGAGCTCCAAAGTATCCAATTTATCATCTAGAGTATCTCGTCAAGTGTCAAATGATAGACTGAGAGTAAATTGGCAACTTTTTGGAAAATATTTGTTTGGCCAAACGTGCAAACGTGCAAAATTGTCACTTGTGGTCATTTTTATGTTATCTCAATTGTTGCCCCCAGATTGTACAAAAATGCCAAATCAGACATCCAGTTTAACTACTCTGCATCTAGCGTGTCTATTCATGTGTAAAATAATTGTCTCGGACTTCATGTTTAGTGGTAGGACACAAACAAGTTGTTAGTAAGATTTCGTAAAATTTGTTTTTCACTTTTATCTTATCTATTTTTCTGTCACCTATGAGCTCCAAAGTGTCTAATTTCTCATCTATAGTATCTCGTCAAGTGTGAAATGATAGACTGAGACTAAATTGGCAACTTTTTTGCAAATATGATTTTGGCCAAACGCGAAAGGCATAAATTCTGGAAAAATGTCACTTGTGGTCATTTTTATGTTATCTCAATTGTTGCCCCCAGATTGTACAAAAATGCCAAATCAGACATCCAGTTTAACTACTCTGCATCTAGCGTGTCTATTCATGTGTAAAATAATTGTCTGGGACTCAATGTTTAGTGGTAGGACACAAACAAGTTGTTAGGAACATTTCTTCGTAAAATTTGTTTTTCACTTTTATCTTATCTATTTTTCTGTCACCTATGAGCTCCAAAGTGTCCAATTTATCATCTAGAGTATCTCGTCAAGTGTGAAATGATAGACTGAGACTAAATTGGCAACTTTTTAAAAAATATGATTTTGGCCAAACGCGAAAGGCATAAATTCTGCAAAATTGTCACTTGTGGTCATTTTTATGTTATCTCAATTGTTGCCCCCAGATTGTACAAAAATGCCAAATCAGACATCCAGTTTAACTACTCTGCATCTAGCGTGTCTATTCATGTGTAAAATAATTGTCTGGGACTCACTGTTTAGTGGTAGGACACAAACAAGTTGTTAGGAACATTTCTTCGTAAAATTTGTTTTTCACTTTTATCTTATCTATTTTTCTGTCACCTATGAGCTCCAAAGTGTCCAATTTCTCATCTAGAGTATCTCGTCAAGTGTGAAATGATAGACTGAGACTAAATTGGCAACTTTTTTGAAAATATGATTTTGGCCAAACGCGAAAGGCATAAATTCTGCAAAATTGTCACTTGTGGTCATTTTTATGTTATCTCAATGTTGCCCCCAGATTGTACAAAAATGCCAAATCAGACATCCAGTTTAACTACTCTGCATCTAGCGTGTCTATTCATGTGTAAAATAATTGTCTGGGACTCACTGTTTAGTGGTAGGACACAAACAAGTTGTTAGGAACATTTCTTCGTAAAATTTGTTTTTCACTTTTATCTTATCTATTTTTCTGTCACCTATGAGCTCCAAAGTGTCCAATTTATCATCTAGAGTATCTCGTCAAGTGTGAAATGATAGACTGAGACTAAATTGGCAACTTTTTGGAAAATATGATTTTGGCCAAACGCGAAAGGTATAAATTCTGCAAAATTGTCACTTGTGGTCATTTTTATGTTATCTCAATTGTTGCCCCCAGATTGTACAAAAATGCCAAATCAGACATCCAGTTTAACTACTCTGCATCTAGCGTGTCTATTCATGTGTAAAAAAATTGTCTGGGACTCACTGTTTAGTGTAGGACACAAACAAGTTGTTAGGAACATTTCTTCGTAAAATTTGTTTTTCACTTTTATCTTATCTATTTTTCTGTCACCTATGAGCTCCAAAGTGTCCAATTTATCATCTAGTGTAACTCGTCAAGTGTGAAATGATAGACTGAGACTGAATTTCAACTTTTTGGAAGATATGATTTTGGCCAAACGCGAAAGGGATAAATTCTGCAAAATTGGCACTTGTGGTCATTTTTATGTTATCTCAATTGTTGCCCCAGATTGTACTAAAATGCCAAATTAGACATTCAGTTTACCTACAGTGCATCTAGCGTGTCTATTCATGTGTAAAATAATTGTCTGGGACTCACTGTTAAGTGGTAGGACACAAACAAGTTGTTAGGAACATTTCTTCGTAAAATTTGTTTTTCACTTTTATCTTATCTATTTTTCTGTCACCTATGAGCTATAAAGTGTCCAATTTATCATCTAGTGTATCTCGTCAAATGTGAAATGATAGACTGAGACTAAATTGGCAACTTTTTTGAAAATATGATTTTGGCCAAACGCGAAAGGCATAAATTCTGGAAAAATTGTCACTTGTGGTCATTTTTATGTTATCTCAATTGTTGCCCCCAGATTGTACAAAAATGCCAAATCAGACATCCAGTTTAACTACTCTGCATCTAGCGTGTCTATTCATGTGTAAAATAATTGTCTGGGACTCACTGTTTAGTGGTAGGACACAAACAAGTTGTTAGGAACATTTCTTCGTAAAATTTGTTTTTCACTTTTATCTTATCTATTTTTCTGTCACCTATGAGCTCCAAAGTGTCCAATTTCTCATCTAGAGTATCTCGTCAAGTGTGAAATGATAGACTGAGACAAAATTGGCAAATTTTTTGAAGATATGATTTTGGCCAAACGCGAAAGGCATAAATTCTGGAAAAAAATCACTTCTGGTCATGTTTATGTTATCTCAATTGTTGCCCCAGCTTGTACAAAAAATGCCAAATCAGACATCCAGTTTAACTACTCTGCATCTAGCGTGTCTATTCATGTGTAAAATAATTGTCTGGGACTCACTGTTTAGTGGTAGGACACAAACAAGTTGTTAGGAACATTTATTCGTAAAATTTGTTTTTCACTTTTATCTTATCTATTTTTCTGTCACCAACGAGCTCCAAAGTGTCCAATTTATCATCTAGAGTATCTCGTCAAGTGTGAAATGATAGACTGAGACTAAATTGGCAACTTTTTGGAAAATATGATTTTGGCCAAACGCGAAAGGCATAAATTCTGCAAAATTGTCACTTGTGGTCATTTTTATGTTATCTCAATTGTTGCCCCCAGATTGTACAAAAATGCCAAATCAGACATCCAGTTTAACTACTCTGCATCTAGCGTGTCTATTCATGTGTAAAATAATTGTCTGGGACTCACTGTTTAGTGGTAGGACACAAACAAGTTGTTAGGAACATTTCTTCGTAAAAAATTTGTTTTTCACTTTTATCTTATCTATTTTTCTGTCACCTATGAGCTCCAAAGTGTCCAATTTCTCATCTAGAGTATCTCGTCAAGTGTGAAATGATAGACTGAGACTAAATTGGCAACTTTTTGGAAAATATGATTTTGGCCAAACGCGAAAGGCATAAATTCTGGAAAAATTGTCACTTGTGGTCATTTTTATGTTATCTCAATTGTTGCCCCCAGATTTTTACAAAATGCCAAATCAGACATCCAGTTTAACTACTCTGCATCTAGCGTGTCTATTCATGTGTAAAATAATTGTCTGGGACTCAATGTTTAGTGGTAGGACACAAACAAGTTGTTAGGAACATTTCTTCGTAAAATTTGTTTTTCACTTTTATCTTATCTATTTTTCTGTCACCTATGAGCTCCAAAGTGTCCAATTTCTCATCTAGAGTATCTCGTCAAGTGTGAAATGATAGACTGAGACTAAATTGGCAACTTTTTTGAAAATATGATTTTGGCCAAACGCGAAAGGCATAAATTCTGGAAAAATATCACTTGTGGTCATTTTTATGTTATCTCAATTGTTTGCCCCCAGATTGTACAAAAATGCCAAATCAGACATCTAGTTTAACTACTCTGCATCTAGCGTGTCTATTCATGTGTAAAATAATTGTCTGGGACTCACTGTTTAGTGGTAGGACACAAACAAGTTGTTAGGAACATTTCTTCGTAAAATTTGTTTTTCACTTTTATCTTATCTATTTTTCTGTCACCAACGAGCTCCAAAGTGTCCAATTTATCATCTAGAGTATCTCGTCAAGTGTGAAATGATAGACTGAGACTAAATTGGCAACTTTTTGGAAAATATGATTTTGGCCAAACGCGTAAGGCATAAATTCTGCAAAATTGTCACTTGTGGTAATTTTTATGTTATCTCAATTGTTGCCCCAGATTGTACAAAAATGCCAAATCAGACATCCAGTTAACTACTCTGCATCTAGCGTGTCTATTCATGTGTAAAATAATTGTCTGGGACTCACTGTTTAGTGGTAGGACACAAACAAGTTGTTAGGAACATTTCTTCGTAAAATTTGTTTTTCACTTTTATCTTATCTATTTTTCTGTCACCTATGAGCTCCAAAGTGTCCAATTTCTCATCTAGAGTATCTCGTCAAGTGTGAAATGATAGACTGAGACTAAATTGGCAACTTTTTGGAAAATATGATTTTGGACAAACGCGAAAGGCATAAATTCTGGAAAAATGTCACTTGTGGTCATTTTTATGTTATCTCAATTGTTGCCCCCAGATTGTACCAAAATGCCAAATCAGACATTCAGTTTACCTACTCTGCATCTAGCGTGTCTATTCATGTGTAAAATAATTGTCTGGGACTCACTGTTTAGTGGTAGGACACAAACAAGTTGTTAGGAACAATTCTTTAAAAAATTTGTTTTTCACTTTTATCTTATCCATTTTTCTGTCACCAACGAGCTCCAAAGTGTCCCATTTTCATCATCTAGAGTATCTCGTCAAGTGTGAAATGATAGACTGAGACTAAATTGGCAACTTTTTTGCAAATATTATTTTGGCCAAACGCGTAAGGCATAAATTCTGCAAAATTGTCACTTGTGGTCATTTTTATGTTATCTCAATTGTTGCCCCAGATTGTACAAAAATGCCAAATCAGACATCCAGTTTAACTACTCTGCATCTAGCGTGTCTATTCATGTGTAAAATAATTGTCTGGGACTCACTGTTTAGTGGTAGGACACAAACAAGTTGTTAGGAACATTTCTTCGTAAAAATTTGTTTTTCACTTTTATCTTATCTATTTTTCTGTCACCTATGAGCTCCAAAGTGTCCAATTTATCATCTAGAGTATCTCGTCAAGTGTGAAATGATAGACTGAGACTAAATTGGCAACTTTTTGGAAAATATGATTTTGGCCAAACGCGAAAGGCATAAATTCTGCAAAATTGTCACTTGTGGTCATTTTTATGTTATCTCAATTGTTGCCCCCAGATTGTACAAAAATGCCAAATCAGACATCCAGTTTAACTACTCTGCATCTAGCGTGTCTATTCATGTGTAAAATAATTGTCTGGGACTCACTGTTTTAGTGGTAGGACACAAACAAGTTGTTAGGAACATTTCTTCGTAAAAATTTGTTTTTCACTTTTATCTTATCTATTTTTCTGTCACCTATGAGCTCCAAAGTGTCCAATTTATCATCTAGAGTATTTCGTCAAGTGTGAAATGATAGAGTGAGACTAAATTGGCAACTTTTTGGAAAATATGATTTTGGCCAAACGCGAAAGGCATAAATTCTGCAAAATTGTCACTTGTGGTCATTTTTTGTTATATCTCAATTGTTGCCCCAGATTGTACAAAAATGCCAAATCAGACATCCAGTTTAACTACTCTGCATCTAGCGTGTCTATTCATGTGTAAAATAATTGTCTGGGACTCACTGTTTAGTGGTAGGACACAAACAAGTTGTTAGGAACATTTCTTCGTAAATTTGTTTTTCACTTTTATCTTATCTATTTTTCTGTCACCTACGAGCTCCAAAGTGTCCAATTTCTCATCTATAGTATCTCGTCAAGTGTGAAATTATAGACTGAGACTAAATTGGCAACTTTTTGGAAAAAAATAATTTTGGCCTAACGCGAAAGGCATAAATTCTGCAAAAATAGTCACTTGTAGTCATTTTTATGTTATCTCAACTGTTGCCCCCAGATTGTACAAAAATGCCAAATCAGACATCCAGTTTAACTACTCTGCATCTAGCGTGTCTATTCATGTGTAAAATAATTGTCTGGGACTCACTGTTTAGTGGTAGGGCACAAACAAGTTGTTAGAAACATTTCTTCGTAAAATTTGTTTTTCACTTTTATCTTATCTATTTTTCTGTCACCTATGAGCTCCAAAGTGTCCAATTTATCATCTAGAGTATCTCGTCAAGTGTGAAATGATAGACTGAGACTAAATTGGCACTTTTTTTGGAAAATATGATTTTGGCCAAACGCGAAAGGCATAAATTCTGCAAAAATGTCACTTGTGGTCATTTTTATGTTATCTCAATTGTTGCCCCCAGATTGTACAAAAATGCCAAATCAGACATCCAGTTTAACTACTCTGCATCTAGCGTGTCTATTCATGTGTAAAATAATTGTCTGGGACTCACTGTTTAGTGGTAGGACACAAACAAGTTGTTAGGAACATTTCTTCGTAAAATTTGTTTTTCACTTTTATCTTATCTATTTTTCTGTCACCTATGAGCTCCAAAGTGTCCAATTTATCATCTAGAGTATCTCGTCAAGTGTGAAATGATAGACTGAGACTAAATTGGCAACTTTTTTGAAAATATGATTTTGGCCAAACGCGAAAGGCATAAATTCTGCAAAATTGTCACTTGTGGTCATTTTTATGTTATC
Organism: Candidula unifasciata; assembly: GCA_905116865.2. Lineage (NCBI taxonomy): Eukaryota > Metazoa > Mollusca > Gastropoda > Stylommatophora > Geomitridae > Candidula > Candidula unifasciata. The sequence continues at coordinate 8,509 of CAJHNH020005387.1, forward strand.
TCAATTGTTGCCCCCAGATTGTACAAAAATGCCAAATCAGACATCCAGTTTAACTACTCTGCATCTAGCGTGTCTATTCATGTGTAAAATAATTGTCTGGGACTCACTGTTTAGTGGTAGGACACAAACAAGTTGTTAGGAACATTTCTTCGTAAAATTTGTTTTTCACTTTTATCTTATCTATTTTTCTGTCACCTATGAGCTCCAAAGTGTCCAATTTATCATCTAGAGTATCTCGTCAAGTGTGAAATGATAGACTGAGACTAAATTGGCAACTTTTTTGAAAATATGATTTTGGCCAAACGCGAAAGGCATAAATTCTGCAAAAATGTCACTTGTGGTCATTTTTATGTTATCTCAATTGTTGCCCCCAGATTGTACCAAAATGCCAAATCAGACATCCAGTTTTACTACTACTCTGCATCTAGCGTGTCTATTCATGTGTAAAATAATTGTCTGGGACTCACTGTTTAGTGGTAGGACACAAACAAGTTGTTAGGAACATTTCTTCGTAAATTTGTTTTTCACTTTTATCTTATCTATTTTTCTGTCACCTATGAGCTCCAAAGTGTCCAATTTATCATCTAGAGTATCTCGTCAAGTGTGAAATGATAGACTGAGACTAAATTGGCAAACTTTTTGGAAAATATGATTTTGGCCAAACGCGAAAGGCATAAATTCTGCAAAATTGTCACTTGTGGTCATTTTTATGTTATCTCAATTGTTGCCCCCAGATTGTACAAAAATGCCAAATCAGACATCCAGTTTAACTACTCTGCATCTAGCGTGTCTATTCATGTGTAAAATAATTGTCTGGGACTCACTGTTTAGTGGTAGGACACAAACAAGTTGTTAGGAACATTTCTTCGTAAAATTTGTTTTTCACTTTTATCTTATCTATTTTTCTGTCACCTATGAGCTCCAGAGTGTCCAAATGTCTCATCTAGAGTATCTCGTCTAGTGTGAAATGATAGACTGAGACTAAATTGGCAACTTTTTGGAAAATATGATTTTGGCCAAACGCGAAAGGCATAAATTCTGGAAAAATGTCACTTGTGGTCATTTTTATGTTATCTCAATTGTTGCCCCCAGATTGTACAAAAATGCCAAATCAGACATCAGTTTTACTACTCTGCATCTAGCGTGTCTATTCATGTGTAAAATAATTGTCTGGGACTCACTGTTTAGTGGTAGGACACAAACAAGTTGTTAGGAACATTTCTTCGTAAAATTTGTTTTTCACTTTTATCTTATCTATTTTTCTGTCACCAATGAGCTCCAAAGTGTCCAATTTCTCATCTAGAGTATCTCGTCAAGTGGGAAATGATAGACTGAGACTAATTGTCAACTTTTTGGAAAATATGATTTTTGCCAAACGCGAAAGGCATAAATTTCTGCAAAATTGTCACTTGTGGTCATTTTTATGTTATCTCAATTTGTTGCCCCAGATTGTACCAAAATGCCAAATCAGACATCAGTTTACTACTCTGCATCTAGCGTGTCTATTCATGTGTAAAATAATTGTCTGGGACTCACTGTTTAGTGGTAGGACACAAACAAGTTGTTAGGAAACATTTCTTCGTAAAATTTGTTTTTCACTTTTATCTTATCTATTTTTCTGTCACCTATGAGCTCCAAAGTGTCCAATTTCTCATCTAGAGTATCTCGTCAAGTGTGAAATGATAGACTGAGACTAAATTGGCAACTTTTTGAAAATATGATTTTGGCCAAACGCGAAAGGCATAAATTCTGCAAAATTGTCACTTGTGGTCATTTTTATGTTATCTCAATTGTTGCCCCCAGATTGTACAAAAATGCCAAATCAGACATCCAGTTTAACTACTCTGCATCTAGCGTGTCTATTCATGTGTAAAATAATTGTCTGGGACTCAACTGTGTTTAGTGGTAGGACACAAACAAGTTGTTAGGAACATTTCTTCGTAAAATTTGTTTTTCACTTTTATCTTATCTATTTTTCTGTCACCTATGAGCTCCAAAGTGTCCAATTTATCATCTAGAGTATCTCGTCAAGTGTGAAATGATAGACTGAGACTAAATTGGCAACTTTTTTGCAAAAATATGATTTTGGCCAAACGCGAAAGGCATAAATTCTGCAAAAATGTCACTTGTGGTCATTTTTATGTTATCTCAATTGTTGCCCCCAGATTGTACAAAATGCCAAATCAGACATCCAGTTTAACTACTCTGCATCTAGCGTGTCTATTCATGTGTAAAATAATTGTCTGGGACTCACTGTTTAGTGGTAGGACACAAACAAGTTGTTAGGAACATTTCTTCGTAAAATTTGTTTTTCACTTTTATCTTATCTATTTTTCTGTCACCTATGAGCTCCAAAGTGTCCAATTTCTCATCTAGAGTATCTCGTCAAGTGTGAAATGATAGACTGAGACTAAATTGGCAACTTTTTGAAAAAAATATGATTTTGGCCAAACGCGAAAGGCATAAATTCTGCAAAAATTGTCACTTGTGGTCATTTTTATGTTATCTCAATTGTTGCCCCCAGATTGTACAAAAATGCCAAATCAGACATCCAGTTTAACTACTCTGCATCTAGCGTGTCTATTCATGTGTAAAATAATTGTCTGGGACTCACTGTTTAGTGGTAGTAGGACACAAACAAGTTGTTAGGAACATTTCTTCGTAAATTTTTGTTTTTCACTTTTATCTTATCTATTTTTCTGTCACCTATGAGCTCCAAAGTGTCCAATTTCTCATCTAGAGTATCTCGTCAAGTGTGAAATGATAGACTGAGACTAAATTGGCAACTTTTTTGAAAATATTATTTTGGCCAAACGCGAAAGGCATAAATTCTGGAAAAAATGTCACTTGTGGTCATTTTTATGTTATCTCAATTGTTGCCCCCAGATTGTACAAAAATGCCAAATCAGACATCCAGTTTAAATACTCTTCATCTAGCGTGTCTATTCATGTGTAAAATAATTGTCTGGGACTCACTGTTTAGTGGTAGGACACAAACAAGTTGTTAGGAACAATTCTTCGTAAATTTGTTTTTCACTTTTATCTTATCAATTTTTCTGTCACCTATGAGCTCCAAAGTGTCCAATTTATCATCTAGAGTATCTCGTCAAGTGTGAAATGATAGACTGAGACTAAATTGGCAACTTTTTTTGAAAATTTTTTTTGGCCAAACGCGAAAGGCATAAATTCTGGAAAATTGTCACTTGTGGTCATTTTTATGTAATCTCAATTGTTTGCCCCAGATTGTACAAAAATGCCAAATCAGACATCCAGTTTAACTACTCTGCATCTAGCGTGTCTATTCATGTGTAAAATATTGTCTGGGACTCACTGTTTAGTGGTAGGACACAAACAAGTTGTTAGGAAACATTTCTTCGTAAAAATTTGTTTTTCACTTTTATCTTATCTATTTTTCTGTCTGTCACCTATGAGCTCCAAAGTGTCCAATTTATCATCTAGAGTATCTCGTCAAGTGTGAAATGATAGACTGAGACTAAATTGGCAACTTTTTTGGAAAATATGATTTTGGCCAAACGCGAAAGGCATAAATTCTGCAAAATTGTCACTTGTGGTCATTTTTATGTTATCTCAATTGTTGCCCCCAGATTGTACAAAAATGCCAAATCAGACATCCAGTTTAACTACTCTGCATCTAGCGTGTCTATTCATGTGTGTAAAATAATTGTGGGACTCTGTGTTTAGTGGTAGGACAAACAAGTTGTTAGGAACATTTCTTCGTAAAATTTGTTTTTCACTTTTATCTTATCTATTTTTCTGTCACCTATGAGAGCTCCAAAGTGTCAAATTTCTCATCTAGAGTATCTCGTCAAGTGTGAAATGATAGACTGAGACTAAAATGGCAACTTTTTTGCAAATATTTTTTTGGCCAAACGCGAAAGGCATAAATTCTGGAAAAATGTCACTTGTAGTCATTTTTATGTTATCTCAATTGTTGCCCAAAGATTGTACAAAAATGCCAAATCAGACATCCAGTTTAACTACTCTGATTCTAACGTGTCTATTCATGTGTAAAATAATTGTGTGGGACTCACTGTTTAGTGGTAGGACACAAACAAGTTGTTAGGAACATTTCTTCGTAAAAATTTGTTTTTCACTTTTATCTTATCTATTTTTTTGTCATCTATGAGCTCCAAAGTGTCCAATTTATCATCTAGAGTATCTCGTCAAGTGTGAAATGATAGACTGAGACTAAATTGGCAACTTTTTTGCAAAAATATGATTTTGGCCAAACGCGAAAGGCATAAATTCTGCAAAATTGTCACTTGTGGTCATTTTTATGTTATCTCAATTGTTGCCCCCAGATTGTACAAAAATGCCAAATCAGACATCCAGTTTAACTACTCTGCATCTAGCGTGTCTATTCATGTGTAAAATAATTGTCTGGGACTCACTGTTTAGTGGTAGGACACAAACAAGTTGTTAGGAACATTTCTTCGTAAAATTTGTTTTTCACTTTTATCTTATCTATTTTTCTGTCACCTATGAGCTCCAAAGTGTCCAATTTCTCATCTAGAGTATCTCGTCAAGTGTGAAATGATAGACTGAGACTAAATTGGCAACTTTTTGGAAAATATGATTTTGGCCAAACGCGAAAGGCATAAATTCTGGAAAAATGTCACTTGTGGTCATTTTTATGTTATCTCAATTGTTGCCCCCAGATTGTACAAAAATGCCAAATCAGACATCCAGTTTAACTACTCTGCATCTAGCGTGTCTATTCATGTGTAAAATAATTGTCTGGGACTCACTGTTTAGTGGTAGGACACAAACAAGTTGTTAGGAACATTTCTTCGTAAAATTTGTTTTTCACTTTTATCTTATCTATTTTTCTGTCACCTATGAGCTCCAAAGTGTCCAATTTCTCATCTAGAGTATCTCGTCAAGTGTGAAATGATAGACTGAGACTAAATTGGCAACTTTTTGGAAAAATATGATTTTGGCCAAACGCGAAAGGCATAAATTCTGAAAAATTGTCACTTGTGGTCATTTTATGTTATCTCAATTGTTGCCCCCAGATTGTACAAAAATGCCAAATCAGACATCCAGTTTAACTACTCTGCATCTAGCGTGTCTATCATGTGTAAAATAATTGTCTGGGACTCACTGTTTAGTGGTGGTAGGACACAAACAAGTTGTTAGGAACATTTCTTCGTAAATTTTTTTTTTCACTTTTATCTTATCTATTTTCTGTCACCAATGAGCTCCAAAGTGTCCAATTTATCATCTAGAGTATCTCGTCAAGTGTGAAATGATAGACTGAGACTAAATTGGCAACTTTTTGGAAAATATGATTTTGGCCAAACGCGAAAGGCATAAATTCTGAAAAAATTGTCACTTGTGGTCATTTTTATGTTATCTCAATTGTTGCCCCCAGATTGTACAAAAATGCCAAATCAGACATCAGTTTAACTACTCTGCATCTAGCGTGTCTATTCATGTGTAAAATAATTGTCTGGGACTCACTGTTTAGTGGTAGGACACAAACAAGTTGTTAGGAACATTTCTTAAAATTTTTTTTTTCACTTTTATCTTATCTATTTTTCTGTCACCTATGAGCTCCAAAGTGTCCAATTTATCATCTAGAGTATCTCGTCAAGTGTGAAATGATAGACTGAGACTAAATTAGCAACTTTTTTGGAAAATATTATTTTGGCCAAACGCGAAAGGCATAAATTCTGCAAAATTGTCACTTGTGGTCATTTTTATGTTATCTCAATTGTTGCCCCCCCCAGATTGTACAAAAATGCCAAATCAGACATCCAGTTTAACTACTCTGCATCTAGCGTGTCTATTCATGTGTAAAATAATTGTCTGGGACTCACTGTTAGTGGTAGGACACAAACAAGTTGTTAGGAACATTTCTTCGTAAAATTTGTTTTTCACTTTTATCTTATCTATTTTTCTGTCACCTATGAGCTCCAAAGTGTCCAATTTCTCATCTAGAGTATCTCGTCAAGTGTGAAATGATAGACTGAGACTAAATTGGCAACTTTTTGGAAAATATGATTTTGGCCAAACGCGAAAGGCATAAATTCTGCAAAAATGTCACTTGTGGTCATTTTTATGTTATCTCAATTGTTGCCCCCAGATTGTACAAAAATGCCAAATCAGACATCCAGTTTAACTACTCTGCATCTAGCGTGTCTATTCATGTGTAAAATAATTGTCTGGGACTCACTGTTTAGTGGTAGGACACAAACAAGTTGTTAGGAACATTTCTTCGTAAAATTTGTTTTTCACTTTTATCTTATCTATTTTTCTGTCACCTATGAGCTCCAAAGTGTCCAATTTATCATCTAGAGTATCTCGTCAAGTGTGAAATGATAGACTGAGACTAAATTGGCAACTTTTTTGAAAATATGATTTTGGCCAAACGCGAAAGGCATAAATTCTGCAAAATTGTCACTTGTGGTCATTTTTATGTTATCTCAATTGTTGCCCCCAGATTGTACAAAAATGCCAAATCAGACATCCAGTTTAACTACTCTGCATCTAGCGTGTCTATTCATGTGTAAAATAATTGTCTGGGACTCACTGTTTAGTGGTAGGACACAAACAAGTTGTTAGGAACATTTTCTTCGTAAAATTTGTTTTTCACTTTTATCTTATCTATTTTTCTGTCACCTATGAGCTCCAAAGTGTCCAATTTATCATCTAGAGTATCTCGTCAAGTGTGAAATGATAGACTGAGACTAAATTGGCAACTTTTTGCAAAAATATGATTTTGGCCAAACGCGAAAGGCATAAATTCTGGCAAAAATGTCACTTGTGGTCATTTTTATGTTATCTCAATTGTTGCCCCCAGAGATTGTACAAAAATGCCAAATCAGACATCCAGTTTAACTACTCTGCATCTAGCGTGTCTATTCATGTGTAAAAAAATATTGTCTGGGACTCACTGTTTAGTGGTAGGACACAAACAAGTTGTTAGGAACATTTCTTCGTAAAAATTTGTTTTTCACTTTTATCTTATCTATTTTTCTGTCACCTATGAGCTCCAAAGTGTCCAATTTATCATCTAGAGTATCTCGTCAAGTGTGAAATGATAGACTGAGACTAAATTGGCAACTTTTTGAAAATATGATTTGGCCAAACGCGTAAGGCATAAATTCTGCAAAATTGTCACTTGTGGTCATTTTTATGTTATCTCAATTGTTGCCCCCAGATTGTACAAAAATGCCAAATCAGACATCCAGTTTAACTACTCTGCTTCTAGCGTGTCTATTCATGTGTAAAATAATTGTCTGGGACTCACTGTTTAGTGGTAGGACACAAACAAGTTGTTAGGACATATCTCTTTGAAAAATTTGTTTTTTACTTTTATCTTATCTATTTTTCTGTCACCTATGAGCTCCAAAGTGTCTAATTTCTCATCTAGAGTATCTCGTCAAGTGTGAAATGATAGACTGAGACTAAATTGGCAACTTTTTGAAAAAATATGATTTCGGCCAAACGCGAAAGGCATAAATTCTGCAAAATTGTCACTTGTGGTCATTTTTATGTTATCTCAATTGTTGCCCCCAGATTGTACAAAAATGCCAAATCAGACATCCAGTTTAACTACTCTGCATCTAGCGTGTCTATTCATGTGTAAATTAATTGTCTGGGACTCACTGTTTAGTGGTAGGACACAAACAAGTTTGTTAGGAACATTTCTTCGTAAAATTTGTTTTTCACTTTTTTATCTTATCTATTTTTCTGTCACCAACGAGCTCCAAAGTGTCCAATTTATCATCTAGAGTATCTCGTCAAGTGTGAAATGATAGACTGAGACTAAATTGGCAACTTTTTGCAAAAATTATTTTGGCCAAACGCGTAAGGCATAAATTCTGCAAAATTGTCACTTGTGGTCATTTTTATGTTATCTCAATTGTTGCCCCCAGATTGTACAAAAATGCCAAATCAGACATCCAGTTTAACTACTCTGCATCTAGCGTGTCTATTCATGTGTAAAATAATTGTCTGGGACTCACTGTTTAGTGGTAGGACACAAACAAGTTGTTAGGAACATTTTTTCTTAAAATTTGTTTTTCACTTTTATCTTATCTATTTTTCTGTCACCTATGAGCTCCAAAGTGTCCAATTTCTCATCTAGAGTATCTCGTCAAGTGTGAAATGATAGACTGAGACTAAATTGGCATTTTTTGGAAAATATTATTTTGGCCAAAGGCGTAAGGTATAAATTTTGCAAAATTGTCACTTGTGGACATTTTTATGTTATCTCAATTGTTGCCCCCAGATGTATAAAAATGCCAAATCAGACATCCAGTTTAACAAATCTGCATCTAGCGTGTCTATTCATGTGTAAAATAATTGTCTGGGACTCACTGTTTAGTGGTAGGACACAAACAAGTTGTTAGGAACATTTCTTCGTAAAATTTGTTTTTCACTTTTATCTTATCTATTTTTCTGTCACCTATGAGCTCCAAAGTGTCCAATTTCTCATCTAGAGTATCTCGTCAAGTGTGAAATGATAGACTGAGACTAAATTGGCAACTTTTTGGAAAATATGATTTTGGCCAAACGCGAAAGGCATAAATTCTGGAAAAATGTCACTTGTGGTCATTTTGTTGTTATCTCAATTGTTGCCCCCAGATTGTACCAAAATGCCAAATCAGACATCCAGTTTAACTACTCTGCATCTAGCGTGTCTATTCATGTGTAAAATAATTGTCTGGGACTCACTGTTTAGTGGTAGGACACAAACAAGTTGTTAGGAACATTTCTTCGTAAAATTTGTTTTTCACTTTTATCTTATCTATTTTTCTGTCACCTATGAGCTCTAAAGTGTCCAATTTCTCATCTAGAGTATCTCGTCAAGTGTGAAATGATAGACTGAGACTAAATTGGCAACTTTTTTGAAAATATATGATTTTGGCCAAACGCGAAAGGCATAAATTCTGGAAAAATTGTCACTTGTGGTCATTTTTATGTTATCTCAATTGTTGCCCCCAGATTGTACAAAAATGCCAAATCAGACATCCAGTTTAACTACTCTGCATCTAGCGTGTCTATTCATGTGTAAAATAATTGTCTGGGACTCACTGTTTAGTGGTAGGACACAAACAAGTTGTTAGGAACATTTTCTTCGTAAAATTTGTTTTTCACTTTTATCTTATCTATTTTTCTGTCACCTATGAGCTCCAAAGTGTCCAATTTATCATCTAGAGTATCTCGTCAAGTGTGAAATGATAGACTGAGACTAAATTGGCAACTTTTTTGCAAATATTTTTTTGGCCAAACGCGTAAGTCATAAATTCTGCAAAATTGTCACTTGTGGCCATTTTTATGTTATCTAAATTGATTGCCCCCAGATTGTACAAAAATGCCAATCAGACATTTAGTTTAACTACTCTGCATCTAGCGTGTCTATTCATGTGTAAAATAATTGTCTGGGACTCACTGTTTAGTGGTAGGACACAAACAAGTTGTTAGGAACATTTCTTCGTAAAATTTGTTTTTCACTTTTATCTTATCTATTTTTCTGTCACCTATGAGCTCCAAAGTGTCCAATTTCTCATCTAGAGTATCTCTTCAAGTGTGAAATGATGGACTGAGACTAAATTGGCAACTTTTTGGAAAATATGATTTTGGCCAAACGCGAAAGGCATAAATTCTGGAAAAATGTCACTTGTGGTCATTTTTATGTTATCTCAATTGTTGCCCCCAGATTGTACAAAAATGCCAAATCAGACATCCAGTTTAACTACTCTGCATCTAGCGTGTCTATTCATGTGTAAAATAATTGTCTGGGACTCACTGTTTAGTGGTAGGACACAAACAAGTTGTTAGGAACATTTCTTCGTAAAATTTGTTTTTCACTTTTATCTTATCTATTTTTCTGTCACCTATGAGCTCCAAAGTGTCCAATTTCTCATCTAGAGTATCTCGTCAAGTGTGAAATGATAGACTGAGACTAAATTGGCAACTTTTTTGAAAAAATATGATTTTGGCCAAACGCGAAAGGCATAAATTCTGAAAAATTGGCACTTGTGGTCATTTTTATGTTATCTCAATTGTTGCCCCAGATTGTACCAAAATGCCAAATCAGACATTCAGTTTAACTACTCTGCATCTAGCGTGTCTATTCATGTGTAAAATAATTGTCTGGGACTCACTGTTTAGTGGTAGGACACAAACAAGTTGTTAGGAACATTTCTTCGTAAAATTGGTTTTTCACTTTTATCTTATCTATTTTTCTGTCACCAACGAGCTCCAAAGTGTCCAATTTATCATCTAGAGTATCTCGTCAAGTGTGAAATGATAGACTGAGACTAAATTGGCAACTTTTTGGAAAATATGATTTTGGCCAAACGCGAAAGGCATAAATTCTGCAAAATTGTCACTTGTGGTCATTTTTATGTTATCTCAATTGTTGCCCCAGATTGTACCAAAATGCCAAATCAGACATCCAGTTTAACTACTCTGCATCTAGCGTGTCTATTCATGTGTAAAATAATTGTCTGGGACTCACTGTTTAGTGGTAGGACACAAACAAGTTGTTAGGAACATTTCTTCGTAAAAATTTGTTTTTCACTTTTATCTTATCTATTTTTCTGTCACCTATGAGCTCCAAAGTGTCCAATTTCTCATCTAGAGTATCTCGTCAAGTGTGAAATGATAGACTGAGACTAAATTGGCAAATTTTTTGCAAATATGATTTTGGCCAAACGCGAAAGGCATAAATTCTGGAAAAATTGTCACTTGTGGTCATTTTTATGTTATCTCAATTGTTGCCCCCAGATTGTACAAAAATGCCAAATCAGACATTCAGTTTAACTACTCTGCATCTAGCGTGTCTATTCATGTGTAAAATAATTGTCTGGGACTCACTGTTTAGTGGTAGGACACAAACAAGTTGTTAGGAACATTTCTTCGTAAAATTTGTTTTTCACTTTTATCCTATATATTTGTCTGTCACCTATGAGCTCCAAAGTGTCCAATTTATCATCTAGAGTATCTCGTCAAGTGTGAAATGATAGACTGAGACTAAATTGGCAACTTTTTGGAAAATATTATTTTGGCCAAACGCGAAAGGCATAAATTCTGCAAAATTGTCACTTGTGGTCATTTTTATGTTATCTCAATTGTTGCCCCCAGATTGTACAAAAATGCCAAATCAGACATCCAGTTTAACTACTCTGCATCTAGCGTGTCTATTCATGTGTAAAATAATTGTCTGGGACTCAATGTTTAGTGGTAGGACACAAACAAGTTGTTAGGAACATTTCTTCGTAAAATTTGTTTTTCACTTTTATCTTATCTATTTTTCTGTCACCTATGAGCTCCAAAGTGTCCAATTTATCATCTAGAGTATCTCGTCAAGTGTGAAATGATAGACTGAGACTAAATTGGCAACTTTTTTGAAAATATGATTTTGGCCAAACGCGAAAGGCATAAATTCTGCAAAATTGTCACTTGTGGTCATTTTTATGTTATCTCAATTGTTGCCCCCAGATTGTACAAAAATGCAAATCAGACATCCAGTTTAACTACTCTGCATCTAGCGTGTCTATTCATGTGTAAAATAATTGTCTGGGACTCACTGTTTAGTGGTAGGACACAAACAAGTTGTTAGGAACATTTCTTCGTAAAATTTGTTTTTCACTTTTATCTTATCTATTTTTCTGTCACCTATGAGCTCCAAAGTGTCCAATTTCTCATCTAGAGTATTTCGTCAAGTGTGAAATGATAGACTGAGACTAAATTGGCAACTTTTTTTGCAAAAATGATTTTGGACAAACGCGTAAGGCATAAATTCTGCAAAATTGTCACTTGTGGCCATTTTATGTTATCTCAATTGTTGCCCCCAGATTGTACAAAAATGCCAAATCAGACATTCAGTTTAACTACTCTGCATCTAGCGTGTCTATTCATGTGTAAAATAATTTTCTGGGACTCACTGTTTAGTGGTAGGACACAAACAAGTTGTTAGGAACATTTCTTCGTAAAATTTGTTTTTCACTTTTATCTTATCTATTTTTCTGTCACCTATGAGCTCCAAAGTGTCCAATTTATCATCTAGAGTATCTCGTCAAGTGTGAAATGATAGACTGAGACTAAATTGGCAACTTTTTGGAAAATATGATTTTGGCCAAACGCGAAAGGCATAAATTCTGCAAAATTGTCACTTGTGGTCATTTTTATGTTATCTCAATTGTTGCCCCCAGATTGTACAAAAATGCCAAATCAGACATCCAGTTTAACTACTCTGCATCTAGCGTGTCTATTCATGTGTAAAAAAAATTGTCTGGGACTCACTGTTTAGTGGTAGGACACAAACAAGTTGTTAGGAACATTTCTTCGTAAAATGTGTTTTTCACTTTTATCTTATCTATTTTTCTGTCACCTATGAGCTCCAAAGTGTCCAATTTATCATCTAGAGTATCTCGTCAAGTGTGAAATGATAGACTGAGACTAAATTGGCAACTTTTTTGCAAATATGATTTTGGCCAAACGCGAAAGGCATAAATTCTGCAAAATTGTCACTTGTGGTCATTTTTATGTTATCTCAATTGTTGCCCCCAGATTGTACAAAAATGCCAAATCAGACATCCAGTTTAACTACTCTGCATCTAGCGTGTCTATTCATGTGTAAAATAATTGTCTGGGACTCACTGTTTAGTGGTAGGACACAAACAAGTTGTTAGGAAACATTTCTTCGTAAAATTGTTTTTCACTTTTATCTTATCTATTTTTCTGTCACCAACGAGCTCCAAAGTGTCCAATTATCATCTAGAGTATCTCGTCAAGTGTGAAATGATAGACTGAGACTAAATTGGCAACTTTTTTGAAAATATGATTTTGGCCAAACGCGTAAGGCATAAATTCTGCAAAATTGTCACTTGTGGTCATTTTTATGTTATCTCAATTGTTGCCCCCAGATTGTACAAAAATGCCAAATCAGACATCCAGTTTAACTACTCTGCATCTAGCGTGTCTATTCATGTGTAAAATAATTGTCTGGGACTCACTGTTTAGTGGTAGGACACAAACAAGTTGTTAGGAACATTTCTTCGTAAAATTTGTTTTTCACTTTTATCTTATCTATTTTTCTGTCACCTATGAGCTCCAAAGTGTCCAATTTCTCATCTAGAGTATCTCGTCAAGTGTGAAATGATAGACTGAGACTAAATTGGCAACTTTTTGGAAAATATGATTTTGGCCAAACGCGAAAGGCATAAATTCTGCAAAATTGTCACTTGTGGTCATTTTTATGTTATCTCAATTGTTGCCCCCAGATTGTACAAAAATGCCAAAATCAGACATCCAGTTTAACTACTCTGCATCTAGCGTGTCTATTCATGTGTAAAATAATTGTCTGGGACTCAATGTTTAGTGGTAGGGACACAAACAAGTTGTTAGGAACATTTCTTCGTAAAATTTGTTATTCACTTTTATCTTATCTAACTTGGGTCATTTTTATGTTATCTCAATTGTTGCCCCACCGATTGTACCAAAATGCCAAATCGACATTCAG
>CAJHNH020005388.1:0-21996 GCA_905116865.2 Candidula unifasciata
ATTGTACCAAAAGCCAACAAGCTTCAGTTTTTTCCTACTGCTCTAGGTGTCTATTTATTTTAAAAAAAATTGTTGGGACTAATGTTTTTGTGGTAGGGAAAAAACCAGTTGTTTGGAACAAATTTTTCGTAAAAAATGTTTTTCACTTTATCTTTTCATTTTTTTTTCACCAACGAGCTCCAAAATGTCCAATTTTTTCATCTAGATTATCTCGTCAAAGGGGAAATATAGACTGAGACTAAATTTGGAATTTTTGCAATATTTTTTTGGGCCCAAAGCGTAACATAAATTTTTCAAAATTTCATTGTGGTCATTTTTTGTTATCTCAAATTTTTGCCCCCGATTGAAAAAAAGCTAATCGACATCCAGTTTAATACTCTGCATCTAGCGTGTCTATTCATGTTAAAATAAATTTTCTGGGGCTCACTGTTTAGTGAGGACACAGACAAGTTTTAGGAACATTTTTTCGTAAATTTTTTTTCCCTTTATTCTTTTCTATTCTAAATTGGCAACTTTTGAAAATATGATTTTGGCCAAACGCGAAGGCATAAAATTCTGGAAAAATGTCACTTGTGGTCAAATTTATGTTATCTCAATTGTTGCCGCCCAGATTGTACCAAAATGCAAATCAGACATTCAGTTTAACCTACTCTGCATCTAGCGTGTCTATTCATGTGTAAAATAATTGTCTGGGACTCAATGTTTAGTGGTAGGACACAAACAAGTTGTTAGGAACAATTCTTCGTAAAATTTTTTTTTCACTTTTATCTTATCTATTTTTTCTGTCACCTATGAGCTCCAAAGTGTCCAATTTCTCATCTAGAGTATCTCGTCAAGTGTGAAATGATAGACTGAGACTAAATTGGCAACTTTTTGGAAAATATTATTTTGGCCAAAACGCGAAAGGCATAAATTCTGCAAAAATGTCACTTGTGGTCATTTTTATGTTATCTCAATTGTTGCCCCCAGATTGTACAAAAATGCCAAATCAGACATTCAGTTTTACCTACTCTGCATCTAGCGTGTCTATTCATGTGTAAAATAATTGTCTGGGACTCACTGTTTAGTGGTAGGACACAAACAAGTTGTTAGGAACATTTCTTCGTAAAATTTGTTTTTCACTTTTATCTTATCTATTTTTCTGTCACCTATGAGCTCCAAAGTGTCCAATTTCTCATCTAGAGTATCTCGTCAAGTGTGAAATGATAGACTGAGACTAAATTGGCAACTTTTTTGAAAATATGATTTTAGCCAAACGCGAAAGGCATAAATTCTGGAAAAATGTCACTTGTGGTCATTTTTATGTTATCTCAATTGTTGCCCCCAGATTGTACCAAAATGCCAAATCAGACATCCAGTTTAACTACTCTGCATCTAGCGTGTCTATTCATGTGTAAAATAATTGTCTGGGACTCACTGTTTAGTGGTAGGACACAAACAAGTTGTTAGGAACATTCTTCGTAAATTTGTTTTTCACTTTTATCTTATCTATTTTTCTGTCACCTAACGAGCTCCAAAGTGTCCAATTTCTCATCTAGAGTATCTCGTCAAGTGTGAAATGATAGACTGAGACTAAATTGGCAACTTTTGGAAAATATGATTTTGGCCAAACGCGTAAGGCATAAATTCTGCAAAAATGTCACTTGTGGTCATTTTTATGTTATCTCAATTGTTGCCCCCAGATTGTACAAAAAATGCCAAATCAGACATCCAGTTTAACTACTCTGCATCTAGCGTGTCTATTCATGTGTAAAATAATTGTCTGGGACTCACTGTTTAGTGGTAGGACACAAACAAGTTGTTAGGAACATTTCTTCGTAAAATTTGTTTTTTCACTTTTATCTTATCTATTTTTTCTGTCACCAACGAGCTCCAAAGTGTCCAATTTATCATCTAGAGTATCTCGTCAAGTGTGAAATGATAGACTGAGACTAAATTGGCAACTTTTTTGAAAATATGATTTTGGCCAAACGCGAAAGGCATAAATTCTGCAAAATTGTCACTTGTGGTCATTTTTATGTTATCTCAATTGTTGCCCCCAGATTGTACAAAAATGCCAAATCAGACATCCAGTTTAACTACTCTGCATCTAGCGTGTCTATTCATGAGTAAAATAATTGTCTGGGACTCACTGTTTAGTGGTAGGACACAAACTTGTTAGGAACATTTCTGCGTAAAATTTGTTTTTCACTTTTATCTTATCTATTTTTCTGTCACCTATGAGCTCCAAAGTGTCCATTTGTTATCTAGAGTATCTCGTCAAGTGTGAAATGATAGACTGAGACTAAATTGGCAACTTTTTTGCAAATATTATTTTGGCCAAACGCGAAAGGCATAAATTCTGGAAAAATGTCACTTGTGGTCATTTTTATGTTATCTCAATTGTTGCCCCCAGATTGTACCAAAATGCCAAATCAGACATTCAGTTTACCTACTCTGCATCTAGCGTGTCTATTCATGTTTAAAATAATTGTCTGGGACTCAATTGTTGAGTGGTAGGACACAAACAAGTTGTTAGGAACAATTCTTCGTAAAATTTGTTTTTCACTTTTATCTTATCTATTTTTCTGTCACCAACGAGCTCCAAAGTGTCCAATTTATCATCTAGAGTATCTCGTCAAGTGTGAAATGATAGACTGAGACTAAATTGGCAACTTTTTTGCAAATATGATTTTGGCCAAAACGCGTAGGCATAAATTCTGCAAAAATGTCACTTGTGGTCATTTTTATGTTATCTCAATTGTTGCCCCCAGATTGTACAAAAATGCCAAATCAGACATTCAGTTTTACTACTCTGCATCTAGCGTGTCTATTCATGTGTAAAATAATTGTCTGGGACTCAATGTTTAGTGGTAGGGACACAAACAAGTTGTTAGGAACAATTTCTTCGTAAAAATTTGTTTTTCACTTTTATCTTATCTATTTTTCTGTCACCAACGAGCTCCAAAGTGTCCAATTTATCATCTAGAGTATCTCGTCAAGTGTGAAATGATAGACTGAGACTAAATTGGCAACTTTTTTTGAAAATATGATTTTGGCCAAACGCGAAAGGCATAAATTCTGGAAAAATGTCACTTGTGGTCATTTTTATGTTATCTCAATTGTTGCCCCCCAGATTGTACCAAAAAATGCCAAATCAGACATTCAGTTTACCTACTCTGCATCTAGCGTGTCTATTCATGTGTAAAATAATTGTCTGGGACTCACTGTTTAGTGGTAGGACACAAACAAGTTGTTAGGAAACAATTCTTCGTAAAATTTGTTTTTCACTTTTATCTTATCTATTTTTCTGTCACCAACGAGCTCCAAAGTGTCCAATTTATCATCTAGAGTATCTCGTCAAGTGTGAAATGATAGACTGAGACTAAATTGGCAACTTTTTGGAAAATATGATTTTGGCCAAACGCGAAAGGCATAAATTCTGGAAAAATGTCACTTGTGGTCATTTTTATGTTATCTCAATTGTTGCCCCCAGATTGTACCAAAATGCCAAATCAGACATTCAGTTTAACTACTCTGCATCTAGCGTGTCTATTCATGTGTAAAATAATTGTCTGGGACTCACTGTTTAGTGGTAGGACACAAACAAGTTGTTAGGAACATTTCTTCGTAAAATTTGTTTTTCACTTTTATCTTATCTATTTTTCTGTCACCAACGAGCTCCAAAGTGTCCAATTTATCATCTAGAGTATCTCGTCAAGTGTGAAATGATAGACTGAGACTAAATTGGCAACTTTTTTGGAAAATATTATTTTGGCCAAACGCGAAAGGCATAAATTCTGGAAAAATGTCACTTGTGGTCATTTTTATGTTATCTCAATTGTTGCCCCCAGATTGTACCAAAATGCAAATTCAGACATTCAGTTTAACTACTCTGCATCTAGCGTGTCTATTCATGTGTAAAATAATTGTCTGGGACTCACTGTTTAGTGGTAGGACACAAACAAGTTGTTAGGAACAATTCTTCGTAAAATTTGTTTTTCACTTTTATCTTATCAATTTTTTCTGTCACCAGAGAGCTCAAAAGTGTCCAATTTATCATTTAGAGTATCTCGTCAAGTGTGAAATGATAGACTGAGACTAAATTGGCAACTTTTTTGCAAATATGATTTTGGCCAAACGCGTAAGGCATAAATTCTGCAAAATTGTCACTTGTGGTCATTTTTGTGTTATCTCAATTGTTGCCCCCAGATTGTACAAAAATGCCAAATCAGACATCAAGTTTAACTACTCTGCATCTAGCGTGTCTATTCATGTGTAAAATATTGTCTGGGACTCACTGTTTAGTGGTAGGACACAAACAAGTTGTTAGGAACATTTCTTCGTAAAATTTGTTTTTCACTTTTATCTTATCTATTTTTCTGTCACCTATGAGCTCCAAAGTGTCCAATTTCTCATCTAGAGTATCTCGTCAAGTGTGAAATGATAGACTGAGACTAAATTGGCAACTTTTTGGAAAATATGATTTTGGCCAAACGCGAAAGGCATAAATTCTGGAAAAAAAATGTCACTTGTGGTCATTTTTATGTTATCTCAATTGTTGCCCCCAGATTGTACAAAAATGCCAAATCAGACATTCAGTTTACCTACTCTGCATCTAGCGTGTCTATTCATGTGTAAAATAATTGTCTGGGACTCACTGTTTAGTGGTAGGACACAAACAAGTTGTTAGGAACATTTCTTCGTAAAAATTTGTTTTTCACTTTTATCTTATCTATTTTTCTGTCACCTAACGAGCTCCAAAGTGTCCAATTTATCATCTAGAGTATCTCGTCAAGTGTGAAATGATAGACTGAGACTAAATTGGCAACTTTTTTGAAAATATTATTTTGGCCAAACGCGAAAGGCATAAATTCTGGAAAAATGTCACTTGTGGTCATTTTTATGTTATCTCAATTGTTGCCCCCAGATTGTACCAAAATGCAAATTCAGACATTCAGTTTAACTACTCTGCATCTAGCGTGTCTATTCATGTGTAAAATAATTGTCTGGGACTCACTGTTTAGTGGTAGGACACAAACAAGTTGTTAGAAACATTTCTTCGTAAAATTTGTTTTTCACTTTTATCTTATCTATTTTTCTGTCACCAACGAGCTCCAAAGTGTCCAATTTATCATCTAGAGTATCTCGTCAAGTGTGAAATGATAGACTGAGACTAAATTGGCAACTTTTTGGAAAATATGATTTTGGCCAAACGCGAAAGGCATAAATTCTGCAAAATTGTCACTTGTGGTCATTTTTATGTTATCTCAATTGTTGCCCCAGATTGTACAAAAATGCCAAATCAGACATCCAGTTTACCTACTCTGCATCTAGCGTGTCTATTCATGTGTAAAATAATTGTCTGGGACTCACTGTTTAGTGGTAGGACACAAACAAGTTGTTAGGAACATTTCTTCGTAAAATTTGTTTTTCACTTTTATCTTATCTATTTTTCTGTCACCTATGAGCTCCAAAGTGTCCAATTTCTCATCTAGAGTATCTCGTCAAGTGTGAAATGATAGACTGAGACTAAATTGGCAACTTTTTTGCAAATATGATTTTGGCCAAACGCGTAAGGCATAAATTCTGCAAAATTGTCACTTGTGGTCATTTTTATGTTATCTCAATTGTTGCCCCCAGATTGTACAAAAATGCCAAATCAGACATCCAGTTTTACTACTCTGCATCTAGCGTGTCTATTCATGTGTAAAATAATTGTCTGGGACTCACTGTTTAGTGGTAGGACACAAACAAGTTGTTAGGAACAATTCTTCGTAAAATTTGTTTTTCACTTTTATCTTATCAATTTTTTCTGTCACCAACGAGCTCCAAAGTGTCCAATTTATCATCTAGAGTATCTCGTCAAGTGTGAAATGATAGACTGAGACTTAATTGGCAACTTTTTTGGAAAATATGATTTTTGGCCAAACGCGTAAGGCATAAATTCTGGAAAAATGTCACTTGTGGTCATTTTTATGTTATCTCAATTGTTGCCCCCAGATTGTACAAAATGCCAAATCAGACATCCAGTTTAACTACTCTGCATCTAGCGTGTCTATTCATGTGTAAAATAATTGTCTGGGACTCACTGTTTTTAGTGGTAGGACACAAACAAGTTGTTAGGAACATTTCTTCGTAAAATTTGTTTTTCACTTTTATCTTATCTATTTTTCTGTCACCTATGAGCTCCAAAGTGTCCAATTTCTCATCTAGAGTATCTCGTCAAGTGTGAAATGATAGACTGAGACTAAATTGGCAACTTTTTTTGAAAATATGATTTTGGCCAAACGCGAAAGGCATAAATTCTGGAAAATGTCACTTGTGGTCATTTTTATGTTATCTCAATTGTTGCCCCCAGATTGTACCAAAATGCCAAATCAGACATTCAGTTTAACTACTCTGCATCTAGCGTGTCTATTCATGTGTAAAATAATTGTCTGGGACTCAATGTTTAGTGGTAGGACACAAACAAGTTGTTAGGAACATTTCTTCGTAAAAATTGTTTTTCACTTTTTTATCTTATCTATTTTTCTGTCACCAACGAGCTCCAAAGTGTCCAATTTATCATCTAGAGTATCTCGTCAAGTGTGAAATGATAGACTGAGACTAAATTGGCAACTTTTTTGAAAATATTTTTTGGCCAAACGCGTAAGGCATATATTCTGCAAAATTGTCACTTGTGGTCATTTTTATGTTATCTCAATTGTTGCCCCCAGATTGTACAAAAATGCCAAATCAGACATCCAGTTTAACTACTCTGCATCTAGCGTGTCTATTCATGTGTAAAATAATTGTCTGGGACTCAATGTTTAGTGGTAGGACACAAACAAGTTGTTAGGGAACACATTCTTCGTAAAATTTGTTTTTTCACTTTTATCTTATCTATTTTTCTGTCACCAACGAGCTCCAAAGTGTCCAATTTCTCATCTAGAGTATCTCGTCAAGTGTGAAATGATAGACTGAGACTAAATTGGCAACTTTTTTGAAAATATGATTTTGGCCAAACGCGTAAGGCATAAATTCTGCAAAATTGTCACTTGTGGTCATTTTTATGTTATCTCAAATTGTTGCCCCCAGATTGTACAAAAATGCCAAATCAGACATCCAGTTTAACTACTCTGCATCTAGCGTGTCTATTCATGTGTAAAATAATTGTCTGGGACTCACTGTTTAGTGGTAGGACACAAACAAGTTGTTAGGAACATTTCTTCGTAAAATTTTGTTTTTCACTTTTATCTTATCTATTTTTCTGTCACCTATGAGCTCCAAAGTGTCCAATTTATCATCTAGAGTATCTCGTCAAGTGTGAAATGATAGACTGAGACTAAATTGGCAACTTTTTGGAAAATATGATTTTGGCCAAACGCGAAAGGCATAAATTCTGGAAAAATGTCACTTGTGGTCATTTTTATGTTATCTCAATTGTTGCCCCCAGATTGTACAAAAATGCCAAATCAGACATCCAGTTTAACTACTCTGCATCTAGCGTGTCTATTCATGTGTAAAATAATTGTCTGGGACTCAATGTTTAGTGGTAGGACACAAACAAGTTGTTAGGAACATTTCTTCGTAAAATTTTTGTTTTTCACTTTTATCTTATCTATTTTTCTGTCACCAACGAGCTCCAAAGTGTCCAATTTATCATCTAGAGTATCTCGTCAAGTGTGAAATGATAGACTGAGACTAAATTGGCAACTTTTTTGAAAATATGATTTTGGCCAAACGCGTAAGGCATAAATTCTGAAAAATTGTCACTTGTGGTCATTTTTATGTTATCTCAATTGTTTGCCCCCAGATTGTACAAAAATGCCAAATCAGACATCCAGTTTACTACTCTGCATCTAGCGTGTCTATTCATGTGTAAAATAATTGTCTGGGACTCACTGTTTAGTGGTAGGACACAAACAAGTTGTTAGGAACATTTCTTCGTAAAATTTGTTTTTCACTTTTATCTTATCTATTTTTCTGTCACCTATGAGCTCCAAAGTGTCCAATTTCTCATCTAGAGTATCTCGTCAAGTGTGAAATGATAGACTGAGACTAAATTGGCAACTTTTTGGAAAATATGATTTTGGCCAAACGCGAAAGGCATAAATTCTGGAAAAATGTCACTTGTGGTCATTTTTATGTTATCTCAATTGTTGCCCCCAGATTGTACAAAAATGCCAAATCAGACATCCAGTTTAACTACTCTGCATCTAGCGTGTCTATTCATGTGTAAAATAATTGTCTGGGACTCAATGTTTAGTGGTAGGACACAAACAAGTTGTTAGGAACAATTCTTCGTAAAATTTGTTTTTCACTTTTATCTTATCTATTTTTCTGTCACCAACGAGCTCCAAAGTGTCCAATTTATCATCTAGAGTATCTCGTCAAGTGTGAAATGATAGACTGAGACTAAATTGGCAACTTTTTTTGCAAATATTATTTTGGCCAAACGCGTAAGGCATAAATTCTGCAAAATTGTCACTTGTGGTCATTTTTATGTTATCTCAATTGTTGCCCCCAGATTGTACAAAAATGCCAAATCAGACATCCAGTTTAACTACTCTGCATCTAGCGTGTCTATTCATGTGTAAAATAATTGTCTGGGACTCACTGTTTAGTGGTAGGACACAAACAAGTTGTTAGGAACATTTCTTCGTAAAATTTGTTTTTCACTTTTATCTTATCTATTTTTCTGTCACCTATGAGCTCCAAAGTGTCCAATTTCTCATCTAGAGTATCTCGTCAAGTGTGAAATGATAGACTGAGACTAAATTGGCAACTTTTTGGAAAATATGATTTTGGCCAAACGCGAAAGGCATAAATTCTGGAAAAATGTCACTTGTGGTCATTTTTATGTTATCTCAATTGTTGCCCCCAGATTGTACAAAAATGCCAAATCAGACATTCAGTTTACCTACTCTGCATCTAGCGTGTCTATTCATGTGTAAAATAATTGTCTGGGACTCACTGTTTAGTGGTAGGACACAAACAAGTTGTTAGGAACATTTCTTCGTAAAATTTTTTTTTTCACTTTTATCTTATCTATTTTTCTGTCACCAACGAGCTCCAAAGTGTCCAATTTATCATCTAGAGTATCTCGTCAAGTGTGAAATGATAGACTGAGACTAAATTGGCAACTTTTTTGCAAATATTATTTTGGCCAAACGCGAAAGGCATAAATTCTGCAAAAATGTCACTTGTGGTCATTTTTATGTTATCTCAATTGTTGCCCCCAGATTGTACAAAAATGCCAAATCAGACATCCAGTTTAACTACTCTGCATCTAGCGTGTCTATTCATGTGTAAAATAATTGTCTGGGACTCAATGTTTAGTGGTAGGACACAAACAAGTTGTTAGGAACATTTCTTCGTAAAATTTGTTTTTCACTTTTATCTTATCTATTTTTCTGTCACCAACGAGCTCCAAAGTGTCCAATTTATCATCTAGAGTATCTCGTCAAGTGTGAAATGATAGACTGAGACTAAATTGGCAACTTTTTTGCAAATATTTTTTTTGCCAAACGCGTAAGGCATAAATTCTGCAAAATTGTCACTTGTGGTCATTTTTATGTTATCTCAATTGTTGCCCCCAGATTGTACAAAAATGCCAAATCAGACATCCAGTTTAACTACTCTGCATCTAGCGTGTCTATTCATGTGTAAAATAATTGTCTGGGACTCACTGTTTAGTGGTAGGACACAAACAAGTTGTTAGGAACATTTCTTCGTAAATTTGTTTTTCACTTTTATCTTATCTATTTTTCTGTCACCTATGAGCTCCAAAGTGTCCAATTTCTCATCTAGAGTATCTCGTCAAGTGTGAAATGATAGACTGAGACTAAATTGGCAACTTTTTTGGAAAATATGATTTTGGCCAAACACGAAAGGCATAAATTCTGGAAAAATGTCACTTGTGGTCATTTTTATGTTATCTCAATTGAAATCAGACATTCAGTTTTAACTATTCTGCATCTAGCCTGTCTAATTCAATGGTGTAACATAATTGTCTGGGACTCACTGTTTAGTGGTGGGACACAAACAAGTCGTTCGGAACATTGTTCTTCGTTAAATTTTGTTTTTTTTTCACTTTTATCTTTATCTATTTTATCTGTCATCTATAACTCTAAACACAGTGTGCAATTTCTTCAATCTTGAGGTATTTCGTCAATTGTGAAAATGATAGAGCTGAGACTACATTGGCAACTTTCTGGAAAATACTATTTTGGCCCAAAGCGAAAGGCATAAAATTCGGCGAAAAATGTCATTTGTGGTCATTTTTTATGTTATCTCTATTTGGTGTCCCAGATTGTAATAAAATGCCAAAATCCAGACATCCAGTTTTAACTACTCTGCATCTAGCGTGTCTCTTCATGTGCTAAAATAATTGTCTGGACTCAATGTTTAGTGGTAGGACACAAAAAAGTTGTTGTCGGAACAATTCTTCGTAAAAATTTGTTTTTCACTTTTAACTTAATCTATTTTTCAGTCACCTATGAACCTCCACAGTGTGCAATTTCTCATTCTAGGGTATGTCGTCATGTGTGGAAATAATAGACTGAGAATAAATTGGCAAATTTTTTGCAAATATTTATATTTGGCCAAACGCGTTAAGGCATAAATTCTGGGAAAATGGCACATGTGGTCAATTTTTATGTTACCTCATGGTGTCGTCCCGACGATTGTACCAAAGTGCCCAAATCAGACATTCAGTTTATCCTGCTCTGCATCTAGCGTGTACATTCCAATGTGTAAAATAATTGTCTGGGATATCCCAATGTTTTAGTTGTGGGACACAAACAAAGTCGTTTTAGGAACAATTCTCGTATAATTTGTTTTGTCACTTTTATATTTTTTAATATTTTTATAGTATATTTTCTGTCACCAGCGAGCTCCAAAGTGTCCAACTCTCTCATTTGGAGTATATCGTCAAGTGTGAAATGATAGACTGAGACTAAATTGGCAATTTTTGGAAAATATGATTTTTGGCAAACTCGAAAGGCATACATTCTGGAAAAATGTCACATGTGGTCATTTTTAGGGTATTTCAATTGTTGTCCCCAGATTGTCACCAAAATGCCAAATCAGACATTCAGTTTACCTACTCTGGCATCTAGCGTGGTCTATTCCATGTGTAAATAATTGTCTGGGGACTCAATGTTAGTAGTAGGACACAAAAAAAGTTGTAAGGAACCAATTCTTTCGTAAAATTTGTTTTTTCACTTTTATCTTATCTATTTTTCTGTCACCAACGACCTCCAAAGTGTCCAATTTGATCATCTAGAGTATCTCGTCAAGTGTGAAATGATAGACTGAGACTAAATGGCAACTTTTTGCAAAATATTATTTTGGCCAAACGCGTAAGGCATAAATTCTGCAAAATTGTCACATGTGGTCATTTTTATGTTATCTCAATTGTTGCCCCCAGATTGTACAAAAAATGCCAAATCAGACATCCAGTTTAACTACTCTGCATCTAGCGTGTCTATTCATGTGTAAAATAATTGTCTGGGACTCACTGTTTAGTGGTAGGACACAAAACAAGTTGTTAGGGAACAATTCTTCGTAAAATTTGTTTTTCACTTTTATCTTATCTATTTTTCTGTCACCAACGAGCTCCAAAGTGTCCAATTTCTCATCTAGAGTATCTCGTCAAGTGTGAAATGATAGACTGAGACTAAATTGGCAACTTTTTTTGCAAATATTTTTTGGCCAAACGCGTAAGGCATAAATTCTGCAAAATTGTCACTTGTGGTCATTTTTATGTTATCTCAATTGTTGCCCCCAGATTGTACAAAAAATGCCAAATCAGACATCCAGTTTAAAACTACTCTGCATCCTAGCGTGTCTATTCATGTGTAAAATAATTGTCTGGGGACTCACTGTTTAGTGGTAGGACACAAACAAGTTGTTAGGAACAATTTCTTCGTAAAATTTGTTTTTTCACTTTTATCTTATCTATTTTTCTGTGTCACCTATGAGCTCCAAAGTGTCCAATTTATCATCTAGAGTATCTCGTCAAGTGTGAAATGATAGACTGAGACTAAATTGGCAACTTTTTGAAAATATGATTTTGAAACCTAAAACGCGAAAGGCATAAATTCTGCAAAATTGTCACTTGTGGTTAATTTTTATGTTATCTCAATTGTTGCCCCCAGATTGTACAAAAATGCCAATCAGACATCCAGTTTAACTACTCTGCATCTAGCGTGTCTATTCATTGTGTTAAAATAATTGTCTGGGACTCAATGGTTTAGTGGTAGGACACAAACAAGTTGTTAGGAACAATTCTTCGTAAAAATTGTTTTTCACTTTATCTTATCTATTTTTCTGTCACCAACTAAAAAAACTCCAAAGTGTCCAATTGATCATCTAGAGTATCTCGTCAAGTGTAAAATGATAGACTGAGACTAAATTGGCAACTTTTTTGCAAATATTATTTTGGCCAAACGCGTAAGGCATAAAATTCTGCAAAATTGTCACTTGTGGTCATTTTTATGTTATCTCAATTGTTGCCCCCAGATTTGTACAAAAATGCCAAATCAGACATCCAGTTTAACTACTCTGCATCTAGCCGTGTCTATTAATGTGTAAAATAATTGTCTGGGACTCACTGTTTAGTGGTAGGACACAAACAAGTCGTTAGGAACAATTCTTTCGTAAAATTTGTTTTTCACTTTTATCTTATCTTTTTTTCTGTCACCTATGAGCTCCAAAGTGTCCAAATTTCTATTCATCTAGAGTATCTCGTCAAGTGTGAAATGATAGACTGAGACTAAATTGGCAAACTTTTTGGAAAATATGATTTTGGCCAAACGCGTAAGGCATAAATTCTGGAAAATTGTCACTTGTGGTCATTTTTATGTTATCTCAATTGTTGTCCCCAGATTGTACCAAAATTCCAAAATCAGACATCCAGTTTAACTACTCTGCATCTAGCGTGTCTATTCATGTGTAAAATAATTGTCTGGGACTCACTGTTTAGTGGTAGGACACAAACAAGTTGTTAGGAAACAATTCTTCGTAAAATTTGTTTTTCACTTTTATCTTATCTATTTTTCTGTCACCAACGAGCTCCAAAGTGTCCAATTATCATCTAGAGTATCTCGTCAAGTGTGAAAATGATAGACTGAGGACTAAATTGGCAACTTTTTGAAAAATATTATTTTGGCCAAACGCGTAAGGCATAAATTCTGGCAAAATTGTCACTTGTGGTCATTTTTATGTTATCTCAATTGTTGCCCCCAGATTGTACAAAAATGCCAAATCAGACATCCAGTTTAACTACTCTGCATCTAGCGTGTCTATTCATGTGTAAAATAATTGTTCTGGGACTTACTGTTTAGTGGTAGGACACAAACAAGTTGTTAGGAACATTTCTTCGTAAAATTTGTTTTTCACTTTTTATCTTATCTATTTTTTTTCTGTCACCAACGAGCTCCCAAAGTGTACAATTGATCATCTAGAGTATCTCGTCAAGTGTGAAATGATAGGACTGAGACTAAATTTGGCAACTTTTTTGCAAATATTATTTTGGCCAAACGCGTAAGGCATAAATTCTGCAAAAATTGTCACTTGTGGTCAATTTTATGTTATCTCAATTGTTGCCCCCAGATTGTACCAAAATGCCAAATCAGACATTCAGTTTAACCTACTCTGCATCTAGCGTGTCTATTCATGTGTAAAATAATTGTCTGGGACTCAATGTTTAGTGGTAGGACACAAACAAGTTGTTAGGAACAATTCTCGTAAAATTTGTTTTTTCACTTTTATCTTATCTATTTTTCTGTCACCAACGAGCTCCAAAGTGTCCAATTTATCATCTAGAGTATCTCGTCAAGTGTGAAATGATAGACTGAGACTAAATTGGCAACTTTTTTGGAAATATTATTTTGGCCAAAACGCGTAAGGCATAAATTCTGCAAAAATTGTCACATGTGGTCATTTTTATGTTATCTCAATTGTTGCCCCCAGATTGTACAAAAAATGCCAAATCAGACATCCAGTTTAAACATAACTCTGCATCTAGCGTGTCTATTCATGTGTAAAATAATTGTCTGGGACTCACTGTTTAGTGGTAGGACACAAACAAGTTGTTAGGAACATTTTCTTCGTAAAATTTGTTTTTCAACTTTTATCTTATCTATTTTTCTAGTATCTCGTCAAGTTTGAAATGATAGACTGAGACTAAATTGGCAACTTTTTTTGCAAATATTATTTTGGCCAAACGCGTAAGGCATAAATTCTGCAAAATTAGTCTTGTGGTCATTTTTATGTTATCTCAATTGTTGCCCCCAGATTGTACAAAAATGCCAAATCAGACATCCAGTTTAACTACTCTGCATCTAGCGTGTCTATTCATGTGTAAAATAATTGTCTGGGACTCAATGTTTAGTGGTAGGACACAAACAAGTTGTTAGGAACAATTCTTCGTAAAATTTGTTTTTCACTTTTATCTTATCTATTTTTCTGTCACCTATGAGCTCCAAAGTGTCCAATTTATCATCTAGAGTATCTCGTCAAGTGTGAAATGATAGACTGAGACTAAATTGGCAACTTTTTTGAAAAATATTATTTTGGCCAAACGCGTAAGGCATAAATTCTGCAAAATTGTCACTTGTGGTCATTTTTTATGTTATCTCAATTGTTGCCCCCAGATTGTACAAAAATGCCAAATCAGACATCCAGTTTTAACTACTCTGCATCTAGCGTGTCTATTCATGTGTAAAATAATTGTCTGGGACTCAATGTTTAGTGGTAGGACATAGACTGAGACTAAATTGGCAACTTTTTTGAAAATATGATTTTGGCCAAACGCGAAAGGCATAAATTCTGCAAAATTGTCACTTGTGGCCATTTTTATGTTATCTCAATTGTTGCCCCCAGATTGTACAAAAATGCCAAATCAGACATCCAGTTTAACTACTCTGCATCTAGCGTGTCTATTCATGTGTAAAATAATTGTCTGGGACTCACTGTTTAGTGGTAGGACACAAACAAGTTGTTAGATACATTTCTTCGTAAAATTTGTTTTTCTTTTTTATCTTATCAATTTTTCTGTCACCAACGAGCTCCAAAGTGTCCAATTTATCATCTAGAGTATCTCGTCAAGTGTGAAATGATAGACTGAGACTAAATTGGCAACTTTTTGGAAAATATGATTTTGGCCAAACGCGAAAGGCATAAATTCTGGAAAAATGTCACTTGTGGTCATTTTTATGTTATCTCAATTGTTGCCCCCAGATTGTACCAAAAATGCCAAATCAGACATCCAGTTTTAACTACTCTGCATCTAGCGTGTCTATTCATGTGTAAAATAATTGTCTGGGACTCAATGTTTAGTGGTAGGACACAAACAAGTTGTTAGGAACATTCTTCGTAAAATTTGTTTTTCACTTTTATCTTATCTATTTTTCTGTCACCAACGAGCTCCAAAGTGTCCAATTATCATCTAGAGTATCTCGTCAAGTGTGAAATGATAGACTGAGACTAAATTGGCAACTTTTTGGAAAATATGATTTTGGCCAAACGCGAAAGGCATAAATTCTGCAAAAATGTCACTTGTGGTCATTTTTATGTTATCTCAATTGTTGCCCCCAGATTGTACAAAAATGCCAAATCAGACATCCAGTTTAACTACTCTGCATCTAGCGTGTCTATTCATGTGTAAAATAATTGTCTGGGACTCAACGTGAAATTTGTTTTTCACTTTTATCTTATCTATTTTTCTGTCACCAACGAGCTCCAAAGTGTCCAATTTATCATCTAGAGTATCTCGTCAAGTGTGAAATGATAGACTGAGACTAAATTGGCAACTTTTTTGCAAATATTATTTTGGCCAAACGCGTAAGGCATAAATTCTGCAAAATTGTCACTTGTGGTCATTTTTATGTTATCTCAATTGTTGCCCCCAGATTGTACAAAAATGCCAAATCAGACATCCAGTTTAACTACTCTGCATCTAGCGTGTCTATTCATGTGTAAAATAATTGTCTGGGACTCACTGTTTAGTGGTAGGACACAAACAAGTTGTTAGGAACATTTCTTCGTAAAATTTGTTTTTCTTTTTTATCTTATCTATTTTTCTGTCACCAACGAGCTCCAAAGTGTCCAATTTATCATCTAGAGTATCTCGTCAAGTGTGAAATGATAGACTGAGACTAAATTGGCAACTTTTTTGCAAATATTATTTTGGAAAAACGCGTAAGGCATAAATTCTGCAAAATTGTCACTTGTGGTCATTTTTATGTTATCTCAATTGTTGCCCCAGATTGTACAAAAATGCCAAATCAGACATCCAGTTTAACTACTCTGCATCTAGCGTGTCTATTCATGTGTAAAATAATTGTCTGGGACTCACTGTTTAGTGGTAGGACACAAACAAGTTGTTAGGAACATTTCTTCGTAAAATTTGTTTTTCACTTTTATCTTATCTATTTTTCTGTCACCTATGAGCTCCAAAGTGTCCAATTTCTCATCTAGAGTATCTCGTCAAGTGTGAAATGATAGACTGAGACTAAATTGGCAACTTTTTTGGAAATATGATTTTGGCAAAATGCGAAAGGCATAAATTCTGCAAAATGTCACTTGTGGTCATTTTTATGTTATCTCAATTGTTGCCCCCAGATTGTACCAAAATGCCAAATCAGACATCCAGTTTAACTACTCTGCATCTAGCGTGTCTATTCATGTGTAAAATAATTGTCTGGGACTCACTGTTTAGTGGTAGGGACACAAACAAGTTGTTAGGAACATTTCTTCGTAAAATTGTTTTTTCACTTTTATCTTATCTATTTTTCTGTCACCAACGAGCTCCAAAGTGTCCAATTTATCATCTAGAGTATCTCGTCAAGTGTGAAATGATAGACTGAGACTAAATTGGCAACTTTTTGCAAATATGATTTTGGCCAAACGCGAAATGCATAAATTCTGCAAAATTGTCACTTGTGGTCATTTTTATGTTATCTCAATTGTTGCCCCCAGATTGTACAAAAATGCCAAATCAGACATCCAGTTTAACTACTCTGCATCTAGCGTGTCTATTCATGTGTAAAATAATTGTCTGGGACTCACTGTTTAGTGGTAGGACACAAACAAGTTGTTAGGAACAATTCTTCGTAAAATTTGTTTTTCACTTTTATCTTATCTATTTTTCTGTCACCAACGAGCTCCAAAGTGTCCCAATTTATCATCTAGAGTATCTCGTCAAGTGTGAAATGATAGACTGAGACTAAATTGGCAACTTTTTTGCAAATATGATTTTGGCCAAACGCGTAAGGCATAAATTCTGAAAAATTGTCACTTGTGGTCATTTTTATGTTATCTCAATTGTTGCCCCAGATTGTACAAAAATGCCAAATCAGACATCCAGTTTAACTACTCTGCATCTAGCGTGTCTATTCATGTGTAAAATAATTGTCTGGGACTCACTGTTTAGTGGTAGGACACAAACAAGTTGTTAGGAACATTTCTTCGTAAAATTTGTTTTTCACTTTTATCTTATCTATTTTTTTCTGTCACCAACGAGCTCCAAAGTGTCCAATTTATCATCTAGAGTATCTCGTCAAGTGTGAAATGATAGACTGAGACTAAATTAGCAACTTTTTGAAAAATATTTTTTTGGCCAAACGCGTAAGGCATAAATTCTGCAAAATTGTCACTTGTGGTCATTTTTATGTTATCTCAATTGTTGCCCCCAGATTGTACAAAAATGCCAAATCAGACATCCAGTTTAACTACTCTGCATCTAGCGTGTCTATTCATGTGTAAAATAATTGTCTGGACTCAATGTTTAGTGGTAGGACACAAACAAGTTGTTAGGAACAATTCTTCGTAAAATTTGTTTTTCACTTTTATCTTATCTATTTTTCTGTCACCAACGAGCTCCAAAGTGTCCAATTTATCATCTAGAGTATCTCGTCAAGTGTGAAATGATAGACTGAGACTAAATTGGCAACTTTTTTGCAAATATTATTTTGGCCAAACGCGTAAGGCATAAATTCTGGAAAAATTGTCACTTGTGGTCATTTTTATGTTATCTCAATTGTTGCCCCCAGATTGTACAAAAATGCCAAATCAGACATCCAGTTTAACTACTCTGCATCTAGCGTGTCTATTCATGTGTAAAAAATAATTGTCTGGGACTCACTGTTTAGTGGTAGGACACAAACAAGTGTTAGGAACATTTCTTCGTAAAATTTGTTTTTCACTTTTATCTTATCTTTTTTCTGTCACCTATGAGCTCCAAAGTGTCCAATTTATCATCTAGAGTATCTCGTCAAGTGTGAAATGATAGACTGAGACTAAATTGGCAACTTTTTTGGAAAATATGATTTTGGCCAAACGCGAAAGGCATAAATTCTGGAAAAATGTCACTTGTGGTCATTTTTATGTTATCTCAATTGTTGCCCCAGATTGTACAAAAATGCCAAATCAGACATCCAGTTTAACTACTCTGCATCTAGCGTGTCTATTCATGTGTAAAATAATTGTCTGGGACTCACTGTTTAGTGGTAGGACACAAACAAGTTGTTAGGAACATTTCTTCGTAAAATTTGTTTTTCACTTTTATCTTATCTTTTTTTCTGTCACCTATGAGCTCCAAAGTGTCCAATTTCTCATCTAGAGTATCTCGTCAAGTGTGAAATGATAGACTGAGACTAAATTGGCAACTTTTTGGAAAATATGATTTTGGCCAAACTCGAAAAGGCATAATTCTGGAAAAATGTCACTTGTGGTCATTTTTATGTTATCTCAATTGTTGCCCCCAGATTGTACCAAAATGCCAAATCAGACATCCAGTTTAACTACTCTGCATCTAGCGTGTCTATTCATGTGTAAAATAATTGTCTGGGACTCACTGTTTAGTGGTAGGACACAAAAAAGTTGTTAGGAACAATTCTTCGTAAAATTTGTTTTTCACTTTTATCTTATCTATTTTTCTGTCACCAACGAGCTCCAAAGTGTCCAATTTATCATCTAGAGTATCTCGTCAAGTGTGAAATGATAGACTGAGACTAAATTGGCAACTTTTTTGCAAATATTATTTTGGCCAAAAGCGTAAGGCATAAATTCTGCAAAATTGTCACTTGTGGTCATTTTTATGTTATCTCAATTGTTGCCCCCAGATTGTACAAAAATGCCAAATCAGACATCCAGTTTAACTACTCTGCATCTAGCGTGTCTATTCATGTGTAAAATAATTGTCTGGGACTCACTGTTTAGTGGTAGGACACAAACAAGTTGTTAGGAACATTTCTTCGTAAAATTTGTTTTTCACTTTTATCTTATCTATTTTTCTGTCACCTATGAGCTCCAAAGTGTCCAATTTATCATCTAGAGTATCTCGTCAAGTGTGAAATGATAGACTGAGACTAAATTGGCAACTTTTTGGAAAAAATGATTTTGGCCAAAAGCGAAAGGCATAAATTCTGGAAAAATGTCACTTGTGGTCATTTTTATGTTATCTCAATTGTTGCCCCCAGATTGTACAAAAATGCCAAATCAGACATCCAATTTAACTACTCTGCATCTAGCGTGTCTATTCATGTGTAAAATAATTGTCTGGGACTCAATGTTTAGTGGTAGGACACAAAAAAGTTGTTAGGAACAATTCTTCGTAAAATTTGTTTTTCACTTTTATCTTATCTATTTTTCTGTCACCAACGAGCTCCAAAGTGTCCAATTGATCATCTAGAGTATCTCGTCAAGTGTGAAATGATAGACTGAGACTAAATTGGCAACTTTTTTGCAAATATTATTTTGGCCAAACGCGTAAGGCTTAAATTCTGCAAAATTAGCACATGTGGTTATTTTTATGTTATCTCAATTGTTGCCCCCAGATTGTACAAAAATGCCAAATCAGACATCCAGTTTAACTACTCTGCATCTAGCCTGTCTATTCATGTGTAAAATAATTGTCTGGGACTCACTGTTTAGTGGTGGGACACAAACAAGTCGTTAGGAACATTTCTTCGTAAAATTTGTTTTTCACTTTTATCTTATCTTTTTGTCTGTCATCTATGAGCTCCAAAGTGTCCGATTTCTCATCTAGAGTATCTCGTCAAGTGTGAAATGATAGACTGAGACTAAATTGGCAACTTTTTGGAAAATATGATTTTGGCCAAACTCGAAAGGCATACATTCTGGAAAAATGTCACTTGTGGTCATTTTTATGTTATCTCTGTGTCAAAATTAACATTTCTTCGTAAAATTTGTTTTTTCACTTTTATCTCTATCTATTTTTCTGTCACCTATGAGCTCCAAAGTGTCCAATTTCTCATCTAGAGTATCTCGTCAAGTGTGAAATGATAGACTGAGACTAAATTGGCAACTTTTTTGCAAAATATGATTTTGGCCAAACGCGAAAGGCATAAATTCTGGAAAAATGTCACTTGTGGTCATTTTTATGTTATCTCAATTGTTGCCCCCAGATTGTACAAAAATGCCAAATCAGACATTCAGTTTAACTACTCTGCATCTAGCGTGTCTATTCATGTGTAAAATAATTGTCTGGGACTCACTGTTTAGTGGTAGGACACAAACAAGTTGTTAGGAACAATTCTTCGTAAAAATTTGTTTTTCACTTTTATCTTATCTATTTTCTGTCACCAACGAGCTCCAAAGTGTCCAATTTTTCATCTAGAGTATCTCGTCAAGTGTGAAATGATAGACTGAGACTAAATTGGCAACTTTTTTGCAAATATTTTTTTGGCCAAACGCGAAAGGCATAAATTCTGGAAAATTGTCACTTGTGGTCATTTTTATGTTATCTCAATTGTTGCCCCCAGATTGTACCAAAATGCCAAATCAGACATCCAGTTTAACTACTCTGCATCTAGCGTGTCTATTCATGTGTAAAATAATTGTCTGGGACTCACTGTTTAGTGGTAGGACACAAACAAGTTGTTAGGAACATTTCTTCGTAAAATTTGTTTTTCACTTTTATCTTATCTATTTTTCTGTCACCTATGAGCTCCAAAGTGTCCAATTTCTCATCTAGAGTATCTCGTCAAGTGTGAAATGATAGACTGAGACTAAATTGGCAACTTTTTTGGAAAAATATGATTTTGGCCAAACGCGAAAGGCATACATTGGAAAAATGTCACTTGTGGTCATTTTTATGTTATCTCAATTGTTGCCCCAGATTGTACAAAAATGCCAAATCAGACATCCAGTTTAACTACTCTGCATCTAGCGTGTCTATTCATGTGTAAAATAATTGTCTGGGACTCACTGTTTAGTGGTAGGACACAAACAAGTTGTTAGGAACATTTCTTCGTAAAATTTGTTTTTCACTTTTATCTTATCTATTTTTCTGTCACCAACGAGCTCCAAAGTGTCCAATTTCTCATCTAGAGTATCTCGTCAAGTGTGAAATGATAGACTGAGACTAAATTGGCAACTTTTTTGCAAAAATATGATTTTGGCCAAACGCGTAAGGCATAAATTCTGGAAAAAATGTCACTTGTGGTCATTTTTATGTTATCTCAATTGTTGCCCCCAGATTGTACAAAAATGCCAAATCAGACATCAGTTTTAACTACTCTGCATCTAGCGTGTCTTATTCATGTGTAAAATAATTGTCTGGGACTCACTGTTTAGTGGTAGGGACACAAACAAGTTGTTAGGAAATTCTTCGTAAAAATTGTTTTTCACTTTTATCTTATCTATTTTTCTGTAACCTATGAGCTCCAAAGTGCCAATTTTTCATTTAGAGTACTAGTCAAGTGTGAAACGTAGACGAGGCTAAATTGGCAACTTTTTTGGAAAAAATGATTTTGCCGAAACGTGAAAGCATAAATTCGGAAAAAGTCACGTGGCATTTTTTGTTATTCGATTGTTTCCCCCCCATTTTACAAAAAGCCCAAATCGACATTTTATTTTAATACTGATCCGCGGTTTTCATGTGTAAAAAATTTCGGGACTAAGGTTTGGGTAGGCAAAACAAGTTGTTTAAAAAAAATTTTAGTAAAATTTTTTTTTCACTTTTTTTCATCTATTTTTCTGTCACCTATGAGCCCAAAAGGG
>CAJHNH020005389.1:0-21992 GCA_905116865.2 Candidula unifasciata
CATTTAAGCCCGGTCGGCCTGAGAGCCAAAGTAGGAAAACAAATCGGGGCTCATTGCGGATTGAACTCAAGACCTCGGATGTTCCAGCTGTCGCATTTAGCCTCTACACTACGCGGCTCTCTACGCAATGTAATCATGTACTTAAAACTCTTGCATAATCACTAAAAGCGAATCTTACATGGACACTGTAGAACTGCAGTGCACGATACTTTCTTCAATATTATCAAGAACATTTAATATATACATATCTATTTGTTTTATTTTATTCTCTCTTTATACTTGTACTGATATACTCTGT
Organism: Candidula unifasciata; assembly: GCA_905116865.2. NCBI lineage: Eukaryota > Metazoa > Mollusca > Gastropoda > Stylommatophora > Geomitridae > Candidula > Candidula unifasciata. The sequence continues at coordinate 299 of CAJHNH020005389.1, forward strand.
ACTGTTCCAACACGACTGTGTCTATGTAACCTGAGATTTCTCATGTCCTTACATATAGCCTCTACAATACGGCGGCTCTCTACTAAATGTATCATATACTTAGAACTCTTGCATTTTCACTAGAAGCGACTCTTGCATGAGACTCTGTGAACTGCAGTGCACTCACACTTTCTTTCAATATTTCAAAACAGTGATACTGTTTTTCTTAAAGCGGTGAATTTCTTTGATCTTTTGGTACTTTGATTTCGGCCTCTAAAAATAAAAAGCAGCTTTGACGCAGATTACAGGCGTGGAGATCTATGGGAAAATCATTTCGCATGGCAGCAAAACGTGGTGATTATGTTGTTAGCATATTCCCACTTTCAATGAAAATTATGTTTTACAGGACCTATGTTGAAGATGACCACCTCGAGCGGAGACGATTATGAACGCCTACAATTGAGATTCAAAATGTTGGGAAACCAACGTTTTTTTTTTTTTTTTAAAAACAAAAAAAAAGTTAACCGTAAACATGTTGATTGTTTGCTTTGAATCGGTGGCCTGCGTTTTTTGTTGCATGTACTGTAAATAGGGCAAAATAAAAAAAAAGATGTCAGTTTACAATATACAATTCTCACAACAGTATAATTTATTAACAGGTTGCATGCCGAATGTCAACGAACTTGACACAGAAACGGTTACTTAGTTGCAGATGCTTAAAAGCTGGGCACAATTTATGGAACAGACTATAGTAACATATTCCTGATTGGTCCTGAAACGTGTCATCCTTTTCTTGAATAATGTTGCCAGATTGGGTGTCTTCGGTCTTTAAACCTCAAATTAGATATTGTCGGTAACTAGAGGATGCAGGAAAAGTCTGGACACTAGAGTCCTGCGCAGACAGGCAACTGAACCCTGAGAGACTAGACTTGAGTTTCTTACTGAGCCTAAATCGCTGGGTCTAGGGTCTGATGTTAATGGGAACGCTTGTGTGACCTAGATCGCGGATGCAGGGTCTGGGGTCCAGGGGTCTGTATGTTGCATTCGAGGCTGGTGTGCCTAGATCCTCGGGATCCAGGGTCCGACGCTGTTGACCTAGGATATGCTGGGTCCAGGGTCGATGTTCACTCGACGCTTGGTGTGCCCTGATCCGAACTTCAATAAAGTCGAGGATCACGAGTTTCCGGGCCAGAAGGAAAGATGGTGGTGCTGAGGTCAAGATAGTGAGGCAATGAAGGGAATGGTCAAGAGATATTTAGCAAAGATGACTCGAAGTCTGTTCTATTCTCTTGTACCAATGCAAGTCAAAGACCTTGTTCACTCCTTTGGTTCATTTGGTATATGGTGCTAGTGCTGTATTTGTTTCCAGACCAGCAGCCCACCTAATGGAAGATGTGGTCAATATCCATCAAGTTGCCTTGGCTTCCCAGGGTATTTCTTGGTACCCCATTTTAGGCTCGGTCGACTTGCAAGTCCTGAGATATTCACATACCCCCCCCCCCCCCCCCCCACCCCAACCCACCCCATCCTTATATGATGCGGATTTGAACCCGATGATATCTGGGCCGGCCAGCAAACCTAATCTATTGTATTTTACACAATGTATTATAGGATTTAGAAGGCAACCATCAGTCCCTGGTGATCATGGAGTTGTGCCGCTGGCTGTGAAACTGTAGAGACCAGTGCCGGAGTAGCATCATCTGCCACATAGTCCACATAACAATGTTCATACTCTATTATACCAAGCTCAGTTTTCTCTTAGACTAGGCATAGCTTGTCGCGATTGGCCTGTTTCAAACTGCGACAGTATCTTTCAGTGTCTACCTCCTAAGGAGTCGGTCAGCAGCTGATCTCTCCCAAGTACCTGTGTTGATGTCTTTCAGGTCGCGTTTGCATGTCTTTATAGCGTAGCTTTGACCTTCCCACAGGTTTTATCCCTGCTACCAGTCACTAAAAGGAGATTCTTTGGAATGCGACCATCCTCCTAATGTTCTAACCAGTATGCGATTATGCTCTGAAGTAAGGGAGAATAGAGGAGGAAAAATGACAACGCGGTCTCTACTCGAAGCAGGAAATCTGCCAGCAACACACTCTAGTGGTCAAGGGTCGGGGATGACACAAGAGTATGGTAGTCTTAGATCAGGGGACACAGTGTCCAGACAAGTCAAAGTGGACAGCACTGCATCACAGCAAGGTGGGTCACTTGTTCGCTCGGATATCTGAACTTACTGTCTCAGGTACCTGTTACCATCTCTACTCTCTCTCTCTCTCTTCTCTCTCTCTCTCTCTCTCTCTCTCTCTCTCTGTCTCTCTCTCTCTCTCGCTCTCTCTGTGTGTTTGTGTGTGTGTGTGTGTGTATGTGTGTACACATGTGTTTGTGTTCTGTATGGCAGTGAGGATGGAGGGGTTTGGGGAAATCCATCCTTTTCTATCTCCTCTTCATGTCGTTGTGGACACATAGGGCGTTCACAAGTGATTTCAGACTAGTCTGCTGTTTGTCTCTTTATGATATCCGATATCAAGTTACGTTCTTTTATGTCCCTATCTACTGCCCTTCTTCTGGTCCCCTTAGGTCACCCACTATACGTGCTGCCATCTGCCGTCCATCAGAAAACTCTCCTTGCCAAATCGTCACCAGGCATTTTGCAAAAACGTCCAAGTCATTTCCATCTTCTTCTTTTGATAAAGTTTACCGATAACGAATAATTTGTTTTCATTCCCAGTTCTTTTAGAAAAATCTTGTTTGACCATAATATCTGCAGTTTTCTCACACATTTATTTGAAAAGCCTAAAACGCATGACCTTATCTTGCCAGGTAAACATTTCTGATGGGATTCTAGATCTGGGAAGAAATATAGATATTTTCAAAGACGTTTTATCATATTCGGCCTGAAAATGCTTGGGAAGACATCACTGAGTCCAGCATGTTCTGCTGGAGTTAGATCTACGTTGGGAAGACATAACTGAGTCCAGCGTGTTCTGCTGGAGTTAGATCTAAGTTGGGGAGACATCACTGAGTCCAGCATGTTCTGCTGGAGTTAGATCTAGGTTGGGAAGACATCACTGAGTCCAGCATGTTCTGCTGGAGTTAGATCTAGGTTGGGAAGACATCACTGAGTCAGGTATGTTCTGCTGGAGTTAGATCTAGGTTGGGAAGACATCACTGAGTCAGGTATGTTCTGCTGGAGTTAGATCTAGGTTGGGAAGACATCACTGAGTCCAGCATGTTCTGCTGGAGTTAGATCTAGGTTGGAGAGACATCACTGAGTCCAGCATGTTCTACTGGAGTTAGATCTAGGTTGGGAAGACATCACTGAGTCCAGCATGCTCTGCTGGAGTTAGATCTAGGTTGGGAAGACATCACTGAGTCCAGCATGTTCTGCTGGAGTTAGATCTAGGTTGGGAAGACATCACTGAGTCAGGTATGTTCTGCTGGAGTTAGATCTAGGTTGGGAAGACATCACTGAGTCAGGTATGCTCTGCTGGAGTTAGATCTAGGTTGGGAAGACATCACTGAGTCCAGCATGTTCTGCTAGAGTTAGATCTAGGTTGGAGAGACATCACTGAGTCCAGCATGTTCTACTGGAGTTAGATCTAGGTTGGGAAGACATCACTGAGTCCAGCATGTTCTGCTGGAGTTAGATCTAGGTTGGGAAGACATCACTGAGTCAGGTATGTTCTGCTGGAGTTAGATCTAGGTTGGGAAGACATCACTGAGTCCAGCATGTTCTGCTGGAGTTAGATCTAGGTTGGGAAGACATAACTGAGTCCAGCATGTTCTGCTGGAGTTAGATCTAGGTTGGGAAGACATCACTGAGTCAGGTATGTTCTGCTGGAGTTAGATCTAGGTTGGGAAGACATCACTGAGTCAGGTATGTTCTGCTGGAGTTAGATCTTGGTTGGGAAGACATCACTGAGTCCAGCATGTTCTGCTGGAGTTAGATCTAGGTTGGAGAGACATCACTGAGTCCAGCATGTTCTACTGGAGTTAGATCTAGGTTGGGAAGACATCACTGAGTCCAGCATGTTCTGCTGGAGTTAGATCTAGGTTGGGAAGACATCACTGAGTCCAGCATGTTCTGCTGGAGTTAGATCTAGGTTGGGAAGACATCACTGAGTCAGGTATGTTCTGCTGGAGTTAAATCTAGGTTGGGGAGACATCAGCATTCAGCATATTCTGTTGGAGTTAGATGTAGGTTGGAGAGACATCATTGAGTCCAGCATGTTCTGCTTAAGTTAGATCTTGGTTGTTTATGTTTTCTCCTAGAGGTTTTCCGTCATTGACATACTTCATCACATGTCCACAGGGGAATGTGTTGACACTTCAAGTGGCTACAGCCCTGGGCAGAAGTAGTTCAAGTCCCTGTCTGTGTTAACTCGTCGACGCCTCTACATTTGGTCTTTTCCCTCGTTTGCCCAGCCAGAGATTCCTGTCGACATGACCCCTACACTTCAAAGATATTCTCACTTCATTGACATTTCAGGAAATATTTTATTTTAATTTTTTATTCCTGCATTTCAAGTAATTTCCGCGGCTTAAACGACCGGAGCTCTGAATTCTGCATTCTGCTTCCTAGTTTAAGATTACTGACGTGTATTTTCGTCACAATTTCCTGCCAGTATTGTGTAGGAAAATCTGTGCATCTGTTGCTGTGCACAGTCAATCTGGTAATGCCCCCACTATGTCAATGGTCTCGGTAATAGCTACTCCTCTAGTGCACTCACTTGACCCCCTGCCTCCCCCCTTACTTTTTCCCCAACTACACACAATTTAAATTATGGGCTTGCCAGAGTTCTCAACATCTGTCGGCCGTAGATTATGTTCCTCATTTGGGTGATGACGTGAAGTGTTGTCTTGAAATCGAAGCTTTGAACTGGGAGGATCGACAATGGAATCTTCTATTTGCAGCTTTTGTCATGTCGATATATCGATGTATCGATGCTTGCAGTCATGAGGCTAGATATTTCCCAGTACATTTAGTCTGTGTGTGTGTGTGTGTGTGTGCTTGCGTGTGTGTGCGTGTGTGTGTGCTTGCGTGTGTGCTCGTGGACAGGTGGTTGTGTGTGTGTGTCTATGTAGACCGGTGGTTCCGTGGATGTGTGTGCGTGTGTGTGTGGGTGGACAGGTGGTTGCGTGTGTGTGTATGTGTACAGGTGGTTGTGTGTGTGTGTGTGTGTATGTGTGGGTGGGCAGGTAGTTGCGTGTGTATGTACGTGCGTGTGTGTGTGTAGGTTTGATAGTCTTTCATTGCTTCTGCTTCTGCTTGTTCCTCGTTTACTACCTCTCTCACTCTCTCCATGCCCGATTTATATTTTAATCCTTTTCTTCTTTACCTCGTTCTCCTTTTCTTGTTTTTCTTTTACTTCCACTTCTCGTTTCTAAGCTGTTATTAAGTGCTGTATCTGCATTCACCCATGCTCTCAGTTCCCTGATATTTTTAGTAGTATATACATTAACTTATCAAAGAGGCAATCACTTGAAAAGAACAATGGGCCTGGCTGTGAAATAGTTGAAGAAAGAAACTTCCGAATTTCTATTACACAATTGCAAAATTATGACACCAATTACTAATAAAATTGGGGCCGCGTTAGCGCGGTCGATATGCGACTCGCTTTCAAATCCAGCTGCTAGTCGCTGCTGTCACGGCTGGTGTTTGAAACCGGGCGGTTCCCGGGAATCACCCAGCCTCTAGGAAATGGGTACCAGAGTTAACACTCTGGGGTAAATTGAGGAACATCGCTGTAGCAACGGAGTTACGTGCGAACGGGGACACGGGCGGACAATTTCTTATCAGCTGTCCAAACTGGTGGCAGAGCACTTATGGTTTATAACCGTGTGCAATGACACTGGTTCACATCTCCCGACAGCGAATATTCAGGTACTTAACTCGATATTTCCAAACACATACATGTTGGCTATGTTTCTGCCTCTTCCTGGTCTCAACGAGCTCGGGTGTTCACAATTTTGCAACAAAAGTGTCTAGATCTGCAAATAAGTGGACGTTTCAAGACCAAAATACACTCTTCCCCTTCTTCATTGGCAGTCTGCACGAAATATGTATTTCTTTTGTGCACAGATCGCACGATAGTGGAACTAGAGCTAATGTTTAAGAAATACTTTATAATATCATAAACAAACAAGAGGACCTTTACCGAAATTCAACATGACAATGAGGGTAGACTGGTCCGAGGTCAGTATCGTGACACTGAGGGTAGACTGGTCCAAGGATAGTATCGTGACACTGAGGGCAGACTGTTCCGAGGACAGTATCGTGACACAGAGGGCAGACTGGTCCGAGGACACTATCGTATCACAAAGGGCAGACTTGTCCGAGGACAGTATCGTATCACAGAGGGCAGACTGGTCCGAAGACAGTATCGTGACACCGAGGGCAAACTGGTCCGAGGACAGTATCGTGACACTGAGGGCAGACTCGTCCGAGGACAGTATCGTGACACTGAGGGCAGACTGGTCCGAAGACAGTATCGTGACACCGAGGGCAAACTGGTCCGAGGACAGTATCGTGACACTGAGGGCAGACTCGTCCGAGGACAGTATCGTGACACTGAGGGCAGACTGGTCCGAGGACGGTATCGTGACACTGAGGGCAGACTGGTCCGACGACAGTATCGTGACACAGAGGGCAGACTGGTGCGAGGACACTATCGTATCACAGAGGGCAGACTTGTCCGAGAACAGTATCGTGACACTGAGGGCAGACTGGTCCAAGTACATTATCGTGACACTGAGGGCAGACTGGTCCGAGGACAGTATCGTGACACAGAGGGCAGACTGGTCTGAGGACAGTATCGTGACACTGAGGGCAGACTGGTCCGAGGACAGTATCGTGACACAGAGGGCAGACTGGTCCGAGGACAGTATCGTATCACAGAGGGCAGACTTGTCCGAGGACAGTATCGTATCACAGAGGGCAGACATGTCCTATGACAGTATCGTATCACTGAGGACAGACTGGTCCAGGGACACTATCGTATCACAGAGGGCAGACTGGTCCGAGGACAGTATCGTGACACAGAGGGCAGACTGGTCCTAAGACAGTGTCGTGACACTGAGGGCAGACTGCTCCGAGGACAGTATCGTGACACTGAGGGCAGACTGGTCCGAGGACAGTATCGTGACACAGAGGGCAGACTGGTCCTAAGACAGTATCGTGACACTGAGGGCAGACTGCTCCGAGGACAGTATCGTGACACTGAGGGCAGACTGGTCCGAGGACACTATCGTGGCACTGAGGGCAGACTGGTCCGAGGACAGTATCGTGACACAGAGGGCAGACTGGTCCTAAGACAGTATCGTGACATTGAGGGCAGACTGCTCCGAGGACAGTATCGTGACACTGAGGGCAGACTGGTCCGAGGACACTATCGTTGCACTGAGGGCAGACTGGTCCGAGGACAGTATCGTGACACAGAGGGCAGACTGGTCCTAAGACAGTATCGTGACACTGAGGGCAGACTGCTCCGAGGACAGTATCGTGACACTGAGGGCAGACTGGTCCGAGGACACTATCGTGGCACTGAGGGCAGACTGGTCCGAGGACAGTATCGTGACACAGAGGGCAGACTGGTCCTAAGACAGTATCGTGACACTGAGGGCAGACTGCTCCGAGGACAGTATCGTGGCACTGAGGGCAAACTTGTCTGAGGACAGTATCGTGACACTGAGGGCAGACTGGTCCGAGGACACTATCGTGGCACTGAGGGCAGACTGGTCCGAGGACAGTATCGTGACACTGAGGGTAGACTGGTCCGAGGACAGTATCGTGACACTGAGGGTAGACTGGTCCGAGGACAGTATCGTGACACTGAGGGAAACTTGTCCGAGGACAGTATCGTGACGCTGAGGGCAGACTGGTCCGAGGATAGTATCGGGACACTGTGGGCAGACTGGTCCGAGGATAGTATCATGACACTAAGGAAAACTAGTCAGAGGACAGTATCGTGACACCGAGGACAAACTTGTCCGAGGACAGTATCGTGACACTGAGGACAGACTGGTCTGAGCACAGTGTCGTTTACATGAGACTCAAATACTGCCACCACATTAAACCCCGTAATCGTTTTGCATGAAAAATAAAATGGAAGGATCTAAAAAAAAACTGGAAGAAAAGAAGTAGAAGAAGATGGTGATTCCCACTCTGACGATGGACGCCGGATATCAAGGATACCTTGGACATGCCAGCTTATCTTATGAAAGCTGTATAATCCCGAACTCTACAGTGCTGAAACACGAACACTCAGCAAGTCCAGCAGAAAATCGAAGTGAGTCGGAAAATGTGGATCTACAGAAAAACACGCCGCATTTCACGGACACAAAAGCAGTCAAATACAGAAGCTATGTATGAAGAGAGTGCAGATGAAGAGAGTGTCCGAAAGAAATAAAATTGAAAAATGAAACACCTGAGATTTAAAACACCCACATTTAAAGGCATAATACTTGTGTAATAACCAGACTGAAAGGAAAACTTAAAAGCAAAAAAGCAAACGGTAGATTGCGATACAATTGAGAGTACAAAATCAAAAGATAGACGAACGGCAGTCTGAGAGAGCGTACTACCAAGACAAGAGATAGAGCGTGTTGGAGATCCGTTACAACCAGCCTTCATTATAGAGACGGCACCTGACTGATGGATGAGACAGAAGCCCAGGTAGTTACAACTGTGTCTGTAGTCAATGAGCTCCATCAGCTGAGAGCCAGATCAAGAATCAAACAGACATGCCTTATAAAAGATCCGACTAGTTGGCTGGTGAATCCTCTAGAATCAACCAGATGGGGTAGAATGTCCCACACCTTCATACCTATTAGATATATGTTGTAACTCTCGTATTTCCATACATTAAATTTGATATGTGAACTTTTTTTTTTTTTTAATAACTATGCAGAAACCAGATGGGGGAGAATGTCCCACACCTTCATACCTATTAGATATATGTTGTAACTCTCGTATTTGCATACATTAAATTTGATATGTGAACTTTTTTTTTTTTAACTATGCAGAAACCAGATGGGGGAGAATGTCCCACACCTTCATACCTATTAGATATATGTCGTAACTCTCGTATTTGCATACATTAAATTTGATATGTGAACTTTTTTTTTTAACTATGCAGAAACCAGATGGGGGAGAATGTCCCACACCTTCATACCTATTTGATATATGTTGTAACTCTCGTATTTGCATACATTTAATTTGATATGTGAACTTTTTTTTAAACTATGCAGAAACCAGATGGGGGAGAATGTCCAACACCTTCATACCTATTTGATATATGTTGTAACTCTCGTATTTGCATACATTAAATTTGATATGTGAACTTTTTTTTTTAACTATGCAGAAACCATGAGTTCTTAACCCTATGGCTCGGTACTATGGATATCGCAACCCTTCGGCCTTGATTCCATGATAAATACCGCAAATCTGGGAGAAATGTGGCTTTTCTGTCTACCCCCTGGCGTGAAGCCAGACCACAAGGAGTTCGTCACCCGGTCGTCGCGAAGTCAAGTTTAGCCAACTACGCTGGCGAACCGGGCGATATGTGAATGGAAAGGGCAAGCCGAAGAAAAAAATGTCCGATAAAGTGGGAATGTGTCGGCCGAAAGGCTTAAAAATCACAGCTTTGCCAACAGGCACAACGCAATGACGTCACTCTGACCAATGAAAAGAAGAAGAAGAAAACTTGAACTGTGATGTAATTAACATCATGGAAGACGTATCTACTTCGCAGAACTCTATCTAGTCAGCATCTGACATCCCAGGTGAAGTTTGACAGACATGTTGCCTAAAGAGGATGTCGAACACATGATCATCAGGGTGGCTGGTCAGAAGGCTATCTACTGCGCCACCACAGAGACCTAGCACTACCACAGAAAAGAAACACTATTACTTATAACGACATTACACATCTGCGTGTGGAGATACTAGTCAGCAGATTTCTTTAGAAGCCGTTGGGTTATCAGAGACACATCAAGCAGAGAGAGACGAACTGACAGGGAGGCTGGCAGGCTGTCGGACAGAATGACTGACACACATGTAGACTGATACACACACGACCACACCAGTAAACACACACACACACACACACACACACACACACCAATAAAAAAAAACACACTAAATACATGCAGTTCGTCTTTCTCGACTTGTCTGTATGTCTGTTGATGGACTTGCTCCAGCCTTTTATAATGCTCCAGTTGTCTTGGTCTGTCTATCTACTTGTGTGTGTTCTGTTTGTTGTTCTGATAGTGTCAAGAAAGGCTCTAGACGAAACGTCGTTTCTGTCTATCTGTCTGTCTGTCTGTCTGTCTGTCTGTCTGTCTGTCTGTCTGTCTGTCTGTCTGTCTGTCTGTCTGTCTGTCTGTCTGTCTGTCTGTCTGTCTGTCTGTCTGTCTGTCGATATTTGTTTGCAAGCACAGGCACCACTTTTATTCCATGCGGATGGACTAATGTCATCCCCACAACCCAACCCTGGTTACGCCCTATAGGCCAACCCCTCCCTCCCTCCTGTTGGCGTCAAACCCGTCCCTTTTTTTGCCCCTACCTGCGCGTTGGAGGTATTTAGGCTGACCGTCATTCCATTGAACGAAGTTTTTTTCGCCAGGGACACTAGATGAGTATCGTTTATTCTATACATTAGAGTCCTATGTAGTCACTTCATAGTTAGAGCCTATTTGTGTTTGTGTACTGTGTTGTCCTTTATGTGCTGATGAAGGCTAATCGCCTCAACGTCCTTTGTTTATTGTGATCGATTTTGTAAAGCTAACATAAACTAATTGTTGTTTCTTACCAACTTTTTCTCTTCCCTATAATTTTCTACTCCCTATAAAAACGTTTCTGTTTTGTGCACGTTGTTCCTCTTCCCCGAAACACCGGAATGATCTTGCATGATAATTTAGCACTGATCCCATTCGATATCTGCCTGAATACTAACAGTCTCCCCCACAACGTCATTCCCACCTAGGAAGATGCTGAAGGGCAGGCTTTATGTAAGACACTATCAGCTAATACCTCTGTTCTTCTTCTGTAAGTTCACACGTACTCAAAAATGCAACGTATACAGTTCTAGTTATTCGGCCACCTCCGGACTTTAACCTTGTTCCAGAACTTGAGTTTTGCGTGCACATTCGTTTTACATATCTGGCTTATTTGTTATCAGTTTGTTGATAGCTCAACTCTTAGGCAAATTTCCTCCGACTTGGAAGAAACATACCCAGTTAATCGACCTTTATGCCCGGCTCTCTAGCGAAGTTGGTTAAACCTGACTTTCGCGGCGGCCGGGTGACGAACTCCTTGTGGTCCAAGTTCACTCCTGGGGGTAGGCAGAAAAGCCACATTTCTCCCAGATTAACGGTACCTATAATGGAATCAAGGCCGAAGGGTTGCGATATCCATAGTACCGAGCCAAAGGGTTTACAACTCATGGTTTCTGGATACGTAAAAAAAAAAAAAATCGACATTTATGACATGGTTAGGGGTAAGCATCCGGTCTACTCGTTGTCTCCCGCCAAAATAGACCCTTGGAGTGCCACACGGGGCGGTCAGTGTCCAGACAACGAATATGGAAATCATTGATGAGACAGACAGCACATGTCTAGAGGGTTAATCTAGGTTGGGTTAACCACACAATGAGACATGAAACATGCCGGGGCCGGGAATGCTATTCAAGAGGTTCGGCAATTTGATGGGAACATCTGATCTCTGAGTGTTTGACGACGCAGCTATAGTCCTGGGAGCCAGATAAATACAGTGGCTGGACGCTGGCTGCCCAGCCGATTAACTTGGGTGCAAATCCCGCAAACCCCCGTGTGGGTTCTGGTCACCCATTTTGGGGAGCCAATAATTAGCCCACTGTCCTCTGACAAGCATGTCTTAAAGAGCATATAATTAACAGTGCTTCTTTCAAAGTCAGAGTACATCTGCCTGACAGGCAGGGAACTAACAGTCTGTATTTAGATAAGCCAGATCTGTAAACAGGTGTGCACGCAAAACTCAGGTTTTGAAACAAGACCAAAGTTCAGAAGTCACCCAGGTGGTTTATAGACGACGAATGCTACGACGACGACGAAGAAGAAGAAGATGAAGAAGAAGAATTAGAAAGAGGTGAAGAAGGGGTGGAGGAGGAAGAGAAGGAGAAGAGGAGGAAGAGAAGAAAAAGGGGTGAAGCAAGAAGAAGAAGTAGAGCAGCAAGAAGAAGAAGACAAAATGGAAAAGAAGAAGAAGAAGAAAAAGAAGAAGAAAAAGAAGAAGAAGAAGAAGAAGAAGAAGAAGAAGAAGAAAAAGAAGAAAAAGAAGAAGAAGAAGAAGAAGAAGAAGAAGAAGAAGAAGAAGAAGAAGAAGAAAGAAGAAGAAGAAGAAGAAGAAGAAGAAGAAGAAGAAGAAGAAGACAAAATGGAGAAGAAGAAGAAGAAAAAAAGAAGAAGAAGAAGAAAGAAGAAGAAGAAGAAGAAGAAGAAGAAGAAGAAGAAGAAGAAGAAGAAGAAAAAGAAGAAGAAGAAGAAGAAGAAGAAGAAGAAAGAAGAAGAGAAGAAGAAGAAGAAGAAGAAGTAAAAAAAAGAAGAAGAAAGAAAAAAAGAAAGAAGAAAAGAAAGAAAGAAAGAAAGAAAGAAAGAAAGAAAGAAAGAAAAAAAGAAAGAAAGAAAGAAAGAAAGAAAGAAAGAAAGAAAGAAAGAAAGAAAGAAAGAAAGAAAGAAAGAAAGAAAGAAAGAAAGAAAGAAAGAAAAAGAAAAAGTATATATTTTGCTGAGCATCCCGCTACAAGTGATATCCCGTCCTATTCCCCAATCACCCATCCCCATAAAGTGATAATCAGAGTGTGTGAGGCCCACATCTATATCCGGCTATCCAGGATTCAGAATGAGCAAGATAATCAGCACTCCATCAATTATTGACCAGTCATCCGCTCCTACACCACAATGTAGGCAAATCCCTGCTATGTAATTTATGACGTCTGCTTCAATTGACTAAAACGTTTTTAATTACAGATTGAAATCTCGGGGTTCCGTCCTGCGAGAGCGTTATTTCAGTTGTACCACTGTACAGTTCGGGGTCGCCTCTAGTGCTACAACAGCCTGTTTCCAAGTGGGTCCTGGATTCCACTTAGAAGGGAAGAAGATTTTAAGGTGAGCTTCCTCGCCGTGTTGGTTCAAGGATCCATTTGTGGATTCAAGCCCCGTGTGTGTGTGTTCCAGTCTCTATATTTCTATTATCATTTGTGGGTAATGTAAACAGGTAACAGGGAATTTGAACTTTCCGATCTCCAGATTTTCTAAGAACTTTTCTGTGGCATTTGGAGACGAGAGACAGACTAATACATATGCTGAATAGGAAGGAAGGCAATGGATGGATCTTAATAGTGGATGCCCAGATAATAGAGCATTGTATGAAATGGATATTTATACTGAGCTCTTTCTTTGAGTATGCTGGGGTGGGAAGCTCTGTGTGTGTCGTGGGGGGTGGGGGGGGGGGATATACCTGTGTCCCTTAACAAGCACAACATCATCAGTCCCACCAACACTGGTCTACAGGTGACTTCCTAACCGTGTTGTGGTGCCCCAGTGTAAGTGTGCTATAAAACGATACAGTTAAACGGGGTTTCCCGCTCTTATGGCGCTTTGATTCTCATCCTTGGCGTGTTAATCTTACAGAACGCAAACCTGCAAGAGCAACAACAACAACAACAACAACAACAACAACAACAACAACAACAACAACAACAACAACCTAAAGATGACGCAAAAGACGACTAAAAAGGAATTTGCTGTGATCGGGGGTATTGTGCTAAAAGGCTCAGATATCACAGCTTGGCTGTAGACCACAATACATGCCAACTACTATTTTAAAGGAGAACATTGAAGAAGAAGATACCTAGTTTCTGTTGTGTGGATACCTCGAAAATCGCCATCGATACAATACGCATCTAGAAAATAGAGTATTCTCCATACAAGATAACTGGAACAGAGAGATTTACGGGAACTAGAGAGTAGATGTTTAAACAACGGGAGATTCTGTTTAACAATCCTTACACAGCGGAAGTCTGGCCGGGCGATCCACAAAGGGACATAATTTAAACTACGTGTGAGGGAATCCAGAATAAAGGCTGGGTCGTTAAATCGCAGATAATGATGTTTGAGTTGAGAATACATACGAGAAAATATGGCATTCATTGAGAGCCCAGAGAGGAAACATGGGATTCACTGGACGCACAAAGAGGAAACATGGAATTCGCAACATTCGACTGGCCGTAATCTCTCCATTTTATGTGGAAATCTCAGCAATAAATTGCAAGTTTGCACGAACAACTCTCGTCATTTTGTACATCTGTCTCAATGCTTATTCTATACAAACATGTTTTTATTTTGTCTGTCTTTCCCCACCCCTGTGTATAAAATCAGTTTATCGCACGCATGCGCAGATACATTTAGTTAAAATTCAGACAATCCATTTGATTGAATTAGTATTGTGTCTAATGTGGTTCGGCCTCACCCCCTAAAACGACAGACAGCCTGCCCAGGGCATCGTACAAATCACAAACTCCACAGAACCAGCGATGGTCTTCAGTGATCCCTTTAGCAACTTCACTAGTGAACAGAACTACTCAGTATGTGACACGAAGCCACACACACAAATATGTATGTAGACCAGACGGCCGTGCCTGCGCTGCCCTCACTCTTTCATACATTTTATAACGGCTTACAGACACGACTCTTGTAAAAATCAGACAGAATCAATGAGAAGAAACCCCACAGGGGAGCATGTACAGCAGGAGTCTACCAATATCAGCAGAAGTGATCCCTCGTCAACAAATGTTTCGGCCCACGAGCTCCTAGACATTTTCAGAGAGTGGGCCCACCTGAGTTCATGAAGCTCAGGCTTGGAGATTCTGACACCTAAAACAACATACAACATACAGAATTAATCTTCTAATATATAGTCCGTCCCGTGTGGGGTTGGTCATTTACTACAAGAATGACCAAACTACTGCGGGTAGAGGTCAGGGACTTAGTTCAACCAAGCTACATCGGACAACAAACTGTGGGAGAACCTATTGCGACCACAGAGGCACCATTCTGTTGGTGACTCAGCTGGGACACAGTGGTCAGCATGGTTGATGTCGAATGTACTGGGACTCAATGGTCAGCATGGCTGATGTCGAATGTATCAGAACTCAGCTGGGACACAGTGGTCAGCATGGTTGATGTCGAATGTATCAGAACAGGAACAAGAAGAAGGTAATCGTGACTCTCCTCATCCTTCTGTCGTGCGCTGTCAGTCATTTATGAAACAGCTGTTCTTCTTTGCCGCCATATCAGACTGCTTAACAGCTCACTTTATCGTCTTCCTCCACCTTTTCTTCTACAGCCGCCAAACAATTGTTTCACCGAGACCCACATGGATCGTCGTCAGAGTTATAATGTTCGTGCTGCGTGCGCTATCTGTTATGCTCAGAGAGACAGAGGCATATGAGGTCAAAGCCCACACCATGACGTCAATGCTTTCGCCTTTAAACTTTAACCTTTAAGCTCAAAGAAAACTGACCTTCCTGTCGGAGAAATCAATTTCCTCTGTGAGTTCATTTCCTGCAATACAATTTTATACCGCTTTTTATCAGCCCATAGCTCTCTCATTTTCCTTCTACAAGAAAATGACATCTCTGTAGTTTCCACAAAATGTTCACTAATCAACGCTATCTGTGATTCGAAAACAAAGACATGCGTTGCACTTTGAAAACACAATGGAACTGGAGCAACTGTAGGAAACTTTCTGCCACGAAAACATGCATTACAAAAACATGCATTACAAAAGCGTGCATTACAAAAACATGCATTACAAAAGCGTGCATTACAAAAACATGCATTACAAAAGCGTGCATTACAAAAATATGTATTACAAAAGCGTGCATTACAAAAGCATGCATTACAAAATCGAGCATTGAAATCTGACAACAAAATGGCACGTGAGACAGCGGATGTGGCACGAGAAAATAATGAAACATCAATAGTTTTGTAGTATTGACTACAATTAGGCTGACTATAATTTTTTAAGCTGAAAACAGGACAGCAAATTAATGTTTAGAGCTGAAAACTGGACATTCAATAAATATTTGGAGCTGAAAACTGGACATTCAATAATTATTCAGGCTGAAAACTGGACATTCATTTAATATTTAGAGCTGAACACTGGACATTCAATTAGTATTTAATGCTGAAAACAGGACATCCCAAGTAGGTCAGTTTAAGCTACCATTAACACGGTAAAAAAAAAAAAACTAGATAACTGAGGTGAAAACGTTATTGGGCGGTCGAAAATGGTGTTAAAACGCGATCCACTGAAATGAACGTAAGAAAATGATCTTTACATGCAACTGTGGGGTGTGGGAGAGGGGCGTAGGGGATGCCCCAATGAAAATGTCCAGCGGTACGTGTCAGGCATTAAAAGCATCGACGAAAATGAAATCTAATCAAGACTACATAAGTGTATTTTTTAATTCTCGGGCTAATTCCTAGAATTTTATTAAATGGGAATTGATATTTAGCAAACAGAAGACAATAGAAAAACCAGACTTTGTAACAACTTTTTATGTACACTAAATATATAACAAAAGAAACCAAAGTCTCTATGCCAGACACATATATAAGGTGGCATGCGATGTTTTGTTTCAGGCAGACTGTTGTTGCAACATTTAAAGGCATCGTTACATCAGCATCATCACTATCATCCTCTTCATCATGTTCATCTTCTTAATCCTGCTGTACCTTTAAACGTCACAAAGGATTCGCACTCTAGCCCTCCAATTCATTTGATCGAGTGCAATCCTCTAGATATCACTGATGGAATCCAGCGTCTCTCAGGTTTCTCTCAACAACATTTGTCGTATGCTTTTTTTTAGACGTCATCGCTTTCATCACAAGCATGGACACAGACACAAGATAACGGTAGAAACGTAGACGAGACAGACGATGAGGTACAAACATACACACAGACAGACGGTAAAGACACAAACACGGACACAGACAAAAGATAAGATAGAAACGTAGACATGGACACACGAGGAGGTGTAAATATAGACACCAACAGTCGACGAAGACACAGACACACGATAAAGACACAAACATGGATATCTGCAGATGATAAAGACACAAACATGGATATCTGCAGATGATAAAGACACAAACATGGATATCTGCAGATGATAAAGACACACACATGGGTATCTGCAGGTGATACAGACACAAACATGGATATCTGCAGACGATAAAGACACAAACATGGATATCTGCAGATGATAAAGACACACACATGGATATCTGCAGGTGATACAGACACAAACATGGATATCTGCAGATGATAAAGACACACACATGGATATCTGCAGATGATAAAGACACAAACATGGATATCTGCAGATGATAAAGACACAAACATGGATATCTGCAGATGATAAAGACACACACATGGATATCTGCAGACGATAAAGACACAAACATGGATACAGACCTGGTTCCAGAGTGACCGTTCTTCATTGGACAAGCCAGATCAAACACTTTGTCGAAAGTATTCTGCCAAAGCACAATACATAAACATATGTCATGGCAGCTGATAACAGGTAAAACAAAAGTATAACATGTAGATCCATGCAGGAGATGAGACGTTGCAAATATCGGGGGGATATGGAGTAAACTGTGTGTGATAACATAGGTTCAGGATGAATCTGTAAGTTGGGCGAGGACCCAGCCTCGGTTTGGGGGTAAAAGAAAGAAAGAGAGATAGATAGAATGAAAGAAAGAAAAAAAAAAGAAAGAAGGAAGAATTTATTGAGTCAGTCAATCGGTCAGTTAGTCAGCCAGTCAGTCAGTCAGTAGTTAGTTATTTAGTCAATCGGTCAGTCAGTCAGTAGTTAGTTATTTAGTCAATCGGTCAGTCAGTCAGCAGTTAGTGATTCAGTCAGTCAATAGTTAGTGATTCAGTCAGTCAGTCAGTCATTCAGTAGTTAGTGATTCAGTCAGTCAGTCAGTCAGTAGTTAGTGATTCAGTCAGTCAGTCAGTCTGTAGTTAGTGATTCAGTCAGTAAGTAGTTAGTGATTCAGTCTGTCAGTCAGTAGTTAGTAGTTAGTGATTCAGTCAGTCAGTCTGTCAGTCAGTCAGTCAGTAGTTAGTGATTCAGTCAGTCATTCAGTAGTTAGTGATTCAGTCAGTCATTCAGTAGTTAGTGATTCAGTCAGCAGTCAAGCAGTAGTAGTCCATAAGTCAGTCAGTCAGTCAGTCAGTCAGTAGTTAGTGATTCAGACAGTCAGTCAGTCAGTCAGTCAGTCAGTCAGTAGTTAGTGATTCAGACAGTCAGTCAGTTACTCGCAGCTCTAACTTTATAACAAGCTGATCAAGCTATAATGGCTCCATTCCATTGCTACAGAAAACCACAGAAATGTCTCTCACTGTCCCATGTAACAAGCGAAGAGACAGCAGCCACAACAAAACAGCTCGCACATGGATTACATGCACAAGGCACCTTAAAGTGTAATGTATGCGATAAGTGTGAGATTAGACAGTTCATAAATATCACTTTAAATTGATTATGTAAAAGTTTAAGGTTGTTCCATAAGGGTTGGCATAATAAGGGGGAGAAGTGGTAAGGGTTCACATATTCTCTGCTAGCTATGACATACATGGTGAGGTGTCCACTTCCCTTGCTCGACGTCTGTCCTAACTCGGTACGACACCATGATGGGCTGCTGCAGCGGAGGACTAAACACGAATGGGAAAGGCCCATGTTCGAGTAAGACGATAGGGACAAAAAGTAACCGAGAAATGAACTTTGCGGCTAGAATGCCTTCGTCGGAGGAAAAGGGGGAGGGGGGATGACTCGGTACCAGTTGTTGGGACGTTAGGTCTGTCTTAGTCCCGTAGTGCTAGGATAAAAGACAATTTGTCATTTTTAAGGCCGACTTTTTGACCGACGTTCGACCCCACAACGAGCGACAAATACTCGGGGACACAAAGTATCACCCGGACGCAAATCCTAGGAACCCCGTTCAGCCCGTTAAGGGCCTCCTAAGACAGCCGGGTGGGGCTTTAAATAAACGAAAAATTGCATTCCAAACTGGGACGGGGACTGGAAGTCTGACTGACCGACTTTCTACCCCACCAGGACACCACACAAGCGATAAACACCAGATGACACAAAGTGCCACCATGTGGATGAGGATCACCCGTGTAGAGATCCCAGAAACCGCGTTCAGTCATTGGGCCACATTTATGGCCTTGCTATATTGCGGCCCTGGCAAGAGCCAGGGTGGGGCTTTAAATAACGAAAAATGTCTTCCTAAAAAGGGCGGCAAATAAATCCCAGGATTGTAAATAATGTCTAGAGTCAAGGAGAGCTTCACTGTATCAAAGCACACGATCTACTTTGTAAGCCCCTAATTGGATAAATCTATCGCCATTAATGGAATACTGTCTACCTTCGTTACCACAACAAATAACGAAGCCCTCAATATCTCCTCCTCTCGATTTAGAAATCTCATTTAGGTCCACGTTAATCTTGTCATCCCCCTTCTTTCAGTTATACCCAGCCCGGCATTAACGCATTCATTAGATTTTTAATGTTTATCTTCCTTGTATTATCTGCAGCTATTTCCCCTAAGATATGTTGGAGCCATATATTCCCCTAACCTTTGGGCTCTCCGTCCCAGCGAGGGCTGTGTCAATATATAACTAGGGACAGGCAACAGATAACGGACTGTCAACAACCTCCGGGGACAGGACTGTGATAAACAGGCTCAAGATTAGGCGTCGTCGATGCTATGATGCATCTGATAGGGATATTGGTGTCGTCTGTAGTGCTAACTTCTAGGTGATGGAGGTGATGGAGGTGACGAGGCTGATATCCTGGAAAATAAATAGATAGTCAGCAGATGCTTGGTCAGAGGAGTGTGAATTGTAGGTTTAGGATCTAAATGATTTTCACAGTTTCGGCAAATTAGCCAAGTAAACATGTGGATTGGCACCTGAGACAACAGATCATGTCCTCCAAGACTGTCCCAAATACAACATATCAAGGCAAAACTTTTGGCCAACAGAAACATCGGTGCAAGTCCAATTTTACGGGTCGCTGAGTGAATTACAAAAGACAGTGAATTTCATACTAGAGACAACATTGCAGACATAGATAATTTATTTCAAGCGAACGAAAGAAGAAGAAGAAGAAGACGGATATGGAGAAAAGTGAAGATCACACAAAGGCACACAGGGGTTGGGTGGGGTAGAAAGGGGGGGGGGGGGGGGGGGGGGGAATAAGATCACACAAAGACTAACGAGGGGGAGGGGGGTGTGAGATCACACAAAGGCAAATGAAAAGGGGAGGGGGGGGGTAAAGATCGCATAAAGGCACATTGGGACACCTAGGGGACCTCTGAATTAAAAAGGGCACCCACGTCACCCCTGATCTTAAAATAGCACTTACGTCACTTTGCCCTCTGACCTAAAATAACCAAACCGGAAATGACCTCAACCTCTCGCTAGGGAGGTAGACTATGGAGGGGAAACAACGAAAATATAGCCGGAGGAGGACAAAGTATTTATAAACCGGGGTGGGGGGGGGTGGGAGGGGTTTGGGTGAGGGGCTTAGAATATATAGCAACCACGTTAATAAAATTATATGTGTTACTAACGTACCTTTTACTCCTGCCAAGCACTCTTCTTTCACACATCGTATGTATTTTTTCAACACGGTATGTCATGCTCTTAAAACAAAATGTATAATATGAAAATCAACGGGGAAAAAACACGAAAGCAAGGGTGGTTAATGCATGCGAGCGCACACACACCCACATATGCACGCGCACACACGCACACACACACACAATCATCCGCACCCGCTCACACATCACTCACTTCTCACTCACTCAAACATACAGATAGAGAGACAAGCAGACAAAAGAGACGGGCTGCTCTTGTCAAGAATTGCCTGCAAGCTTCATTACCCATGATAAGAGACGGCAGCACGATGGACCATCCTGGAAATGTATTCATGACCTAAGAAAGACTTCATTAACGCGACCTAACTCGGTTGTCTGGAGCAACTGCCCAGCCAGATTCATCATTTTGTCTGAGGCGTGAAGACAAGAACCGCCTTTCTCTTCGTTGATTGAACAGCCGTGTAACTGTGCCAGAAGAACGTGGATGAAAACTACGATCAAATATTCACGATCTTTCCAGGTAGTTTGCCCCTTCTAACATTGTATACCTGAAGTGTGCGTGTTGTCAATAAAATAGCAAACATATTCAGCATGGTTTTTTCTTGGATGACGTTCTTTTTAAGGATCATTTGGCATCCCATGTGTTTGCCTGCTCACATGTGCAACCATTGATCAAGCTGTACATTTAATCATTTAGAACAGCATTTTAAGGATACGGTCGATTGTCTGTAAATTTACTTCAACTTTGAAACCTCTTTTTCTTCACCGAGTTTAAACTCAGACGACCCAGTCCTATCGTTCGTCTTCTCTTGGTATTATTCTAGATAACCACCCAACCCCCCACACCCCCACCACTGAGTTTGGTGCGTGCACATCAGTTTTTACTCTAACGCTTGTGTTTGTTGATATATTGAGGATAATGAAAAATTCCAGCGTTTGTGTGTGTAATTATTTTTTTTATAGTGATTTTTATTATATCCCCAAAATGTGGTATGAATACAGTAA